>CM040761.1:24623744-24676244 GCA_022829145.1 Albula goreensis
TGTTTGTTTCCTTCTTGTGTATGTTATTTTAATTCTAATTTGTTTGTTTAAAAAAAAACACCTGACAATAAAACAACCCACTGACCAACAAAAAGCCCAAAACTTTTCATTCAGTACACAGCGTTTAGCTAAACTATTATCAACATAATGTACATTATGTATGGTTGAAAACACAGAAAATCGTTTGCTGCAATGCACCGCGGTTTACACAAAAGCAAATGCATGCTAACTTAACGCCGAATTCAGTAGATGAAGGCATCGAGCTATTCAAAATTCTTAAACATTTACTGTAGTTATTACGAATCATCGCCTATGCAATACAGCATGCTACAACTTTCAGGAAAATAAAGTCCTCATTGACAGGACCAATTTACCATGTCAATCACATTTCCCCAAATAAGGACAATCAATTACAATAATAAAAGTAGCGGCTAATACTCAACTGCCTACCAAATTTACTGCTAGCCCCGATGCGCTCCTCTCACCAATAGCAGTCTGGAACAGCACGCATATAGGCTATCGTGTTTTATGTAGTCCTGTAAACCCACAAAGAACAGCCAAATGATTGTTTCTGTAACTGATACCAAAAATCTTACCTGAACCGACGAAACTTGCTCCAGCAATATGTGCGCTATCTGATACTCATTAAACAGGTGTAACAGTAGAAAAACCTGTGCCTGCTATTACTGCGTTTGATTTACTGCATCTTGGTGTTCGTACCCTGGATTTATCGCTGGAAGAGCCGTGCAGAGGTCCGTCTCTGCCTAGCGGAGGCGTGGCTTACAGCTTCGCATCCTGAGGAAGGAAACAGCTGGACTCTTAACCAGCACATCTGCAGAGAAACTGCGAGACTCTACATCAACTATACGGCTAACTTATCCACTACATGCACACTGTAAAACAACTGAAAACGCTTTCGGCTGTTTTTGGCACGGCTACAACTAGCTATCACCCCCATCCCCCACCCTCTTCGCTTAACAAACTCGCTTAGCCGTACTCCTTTGCCGTGGTGTGGGCAGCCCTTTGGTCATTTCCCTGGTAACCCCGTCAATTCCCAATCTGTTGACGGACACTTGTTTGAACATGATTCCCAGCGCAGAGAAATCTGACTGCGATTCAGCTCAAATATGACTTTATCAGGAGGTCACATTTTGAATGTCATTTTACTGTCAGTAGTATCAAGATAGATCAATACAGGAATCTACACTGAATATTCCATAAGTCAACTCAGTATCAAAACCATACCGAATTTTGTCAGCCATGGAACTGAGAACCTAGATGACTCTTCTGAAAAGGTGACAAAGGTTTTAACATCAAATGTCAAATAGTCTCTTTTAGATTCATGTCGAATTGGTTTCATAGTTTTCTCAATTAAATCTAAGTAATTCTTGTGGGACCATCTAATTGTGCGGGTATTTCAGAACAGAATTTTTTCCACAGAAGCTATCTACGTTCTGATGATGATGATGATAATATTACAACTATTGAATTAAGAAATTCTGGCATTGTCGTATGAGTCCACCTAGTGGGAGTTACTTCATGGTGTTGAGGCGGTTAGTGTGGTCTATGACTGTTGACACACATCCATCCATTACCACAGACTCTGAGATAATATTGTCAGGCAAAACAAAGCGTAATACGGGCCAAAATTCAAATGTCTTTATTCAAAATCCAGAAGATTATTTAAAAATTGAAGAATAGCTTGACACCTAAGTTTTATTCATTTTCTGGGAGGAGAAAACGTGCGTGAATATCTGACCACTGGGTGGCAGTAGTTTTAAAAGTGCAGGGTTTTTAAAATGTGGGAGTTCTTGCTCTGCAGTCTTTGACTACCGTTTCTGACAGCTAAACAGGAACGCAGCTCGCTTTGGTGATACAAACAAGGGAGTGTCTGGATTAGCCGAATCCACTTGGAACCCTCATTATTGTCAAATTTTATATTAAAGCAATGGAGGAATACCATTCCGGCGACGAGGTAAATTGATTATGCCAACCTAGTGAAATATATGTGGATGTTGGGCGTAGTTTTGAAGCTAAAGCTAGTTAGCCGGGTGGATCGATGCTATCGCAAGCTAATGCCATCATGCTACAGCAAGATTATGTAATTCTTTTCTTTTTTCGCTGATCGGATTGATGTATTGGTAAATGTATTAGTTTATATGATATCCATATCAACATATGTGGTGCGCTGGTCTTGTTGAGTTGAGGTGTGTTCATAAGTTGAAATAAAGCAGGAACGGTCCGGTTAGTTGTCAGCCTCAGTGATGTCACTGTGTTTGAGGATTCGTTGTACCGGGGTGTGGTCAAGCAACACGGACACGACGCAAAATCGTTAGCCTCAGTAGTTCACATTAGTGTGCGTTTCTGCGTTGCTACCTTTCAGTCCGGAGACACATCAGTGGGGTGCTGGTAAAACATGGTACGACAATGCACTCTTGAAAGCTACAGACTGTTAGCATTTACATTTCTAAGCCTTGTCACGATACGCTTTTCAAGGGATCTTAATGTGTATGTTAATGAAGGATATGTTAAATTTGTGACACGTGTGAGACTGGGATGGAAATCTCCGAACTGTAATCCTGGCGGACACCCCACTGTCTCCAGGTTTTATGATTTACTTTCAAGCCGCTGTAGGGGGGGTCTTTGGCCGGTCAGCAAGTTATCCAAGAGCTGAAACACACTGAAAACTCGCAGAGACACTGCTGCCCTCTATACCTGGACCCAATCACCTGTGAAACAGGCTGTGGGTTGTGAAACTGAAAGTGGAAAGAAGCAGTGAAGCCTGGATCACCAAGCTTTCCCCAATTTGTGCAGTCATTGTGTTTCAGAGGTCGAACAAACTCAGATTGTGTAGCTGATGTAACGTGTTTTGTTTGCCGTCAATACATGTCATGCCTTTCTTCATGTCTTCTGCTCTTTTTCATCTGCAGGTGCCCTTCAACCCAGATGAAGCAAGTAACTATGTAAAAGAGGTAAACCAAATCTTCCCATTTATAAGTCCTATTTATTCAGTAATGTGATGGATCTTTAATCATGTGCTCATAGGAAATTATCACTTCTCCTTTATCAACCAGAGCTGGTCTTATAAACAGAGAAGGTTGTAGTTGTTCAGGTATACTCAGACAGTTGTTATTGGAGTTTAGCCCAGTGTGTTTTTCCAGGACTAAGTGCTCTTTGTAGTGGCCACAGCTTGTACATTACTGTGGAAGCACAAGACCAGATGGAGATATTAATTGCGTGAATGAGATACTGTTCGATGCATATCGTCTCATGATCCAGAAATGCCTTACGGTCACACTCTGGAAGCTCTTGTTAAGGACGTGTTGTGTGTGTGTGTGTGTGTGTGTGTGTGTGTCTCTCTCTTTCTCTCTGTCTCTCTCTTTCTCTCTCGCTCGTAGTGTATTGAGGGAATCATTGGAGGTGTGGACTACAACCAGAACAAAGTGAACCAATGGACGGCCACCATCGTGGAGCACTCTCTCACCCAGCTTGTCAAACAGGGGAAGCCCTTCAAGTACATTGGTACATTGATTTTGTTTATCGGTCAGGCCAGTGTATGCCTATGTCAACTTATGCCAAAGTTTGACAAAGGTGTTGCATCGTGAACCAAACCTGAATATTGACATGTCTGCAAGAGTATGATTATTTTGGCTGCCATATTCACTTTTCTAATTTTCACAGGTTCTGCTACATGTGCTCTTGTATATTTTACAGATGTGATGTAGCTATCCTGTCTGTAAAGTTAACTGAGCAAAGGATGTTACCTTTCAAATGTTTTTCCAAATAGTGGTATTTTTCAGAATTAGAGGATTCTCAAGGCAATGTAGGTCATGAGTCATCCAAATGACTCTTTTAATTCAGTCAGTGGGAGTGTGTGTTAGATGGAGCCAGCCATTTTCAGCTTCAATGTTTTGCTCACAGTTGGATTAGCATCTTAGCCTGTATTAGCCTGCGTGCTCACTGTTAGCTCTGTGTAAGCCTGCGTGCTCACTGTTAGCGCTGTGTAAGCCTGCGTGCTCACTGTTAGCGCTGTGTAAGCCTGCGTGCTCACTGTTAGCGCTGTGTAAGCCTGCGTGCTCACTGTTAGCGCTGTGTAAGCCTGCGTGCTCACTGTTAGCGATGTGTAAGCCTGCGTGCTCACTGTAATTTGTGTGCCTGCAGTGAACTGTGCGGTGATGCAGAAGAGCGGTGCCGGGCTGCACACGGCTAACTCCTGCTACTGGGACACGGCCACGGACGGTAAGACCAGCTTCTCCCCTCCCAGCCTCAGACACTAACAGCTCCATCTCAGGAGTCTTAACCTTCCTAACGAGTCTCATTCAATCAGGAGGTACAAGGATATATCAGATAACCAGTATTAACTATTGATATCGAACTATCACAGGTACATCTGTATATGCAGCCCTTTCCACAATAATGCACAATTATAGTATACATAATTTATAAGTAAAGGAGCACATATGAAACATGTGATTTATGCTTGTAACTTAGAAGGGCAGCTAATGTTGGCGTAATAATGTTTATTGTTTGTGTAAAAGAAACCCCATGTACAGCATAACTTCTTTTCACACTTCCTGTTTGAGAGCTGAATTTGTGGGATCTGTGGTAGAAATCGTCCAGTGTTCTCATGTTTACATACAAAACGTAATGGCTTACATGAAAGGAATGGGTTCAGCTTTCCCTTAAATTATTGACCCACAAACCCTGTATTGGTATGGTCTTTGGAAATATAGATTTTCTGACACTAAATGTCTCAGGTCCTGCTAGCCTTTGGCTTTATTGGTGTGCATTCTGTCCTTTTCTAGGCTGCTGCATTGATGTAGCTGAGCTGATTTTCTGTGTTTAGAGGAAATAATGATTTCCAGACCCTGCTTATCCCTGGGGTCACTAGTGTTCGGCTTTATTGCTGAACATTCCCTCCTGCTGTAGGCTGCTGTATTGATGTGTTTGATTTCTGCCACTTAATCAGGAAACGCTTGTTTTCAGACCTTACACACCTCTCCTGCTAAAAGCAGTCAGAGAGCAGAAGTTCTTGGTGTGTGCGCGTATGAGTGTGTGAATGTGTGAGTGTGTGCGCGCTTGTGTGTGTGTGTGTGTGCGTGCGTGCGTGTATGTGTGTGGTATTTCCTCTGGTCTCTGCCTTTGTTCACCAAGTCTTTGTTTTGCCCGTTCTCTGTCGCAGTGACCATGTCTGAGAGTGGTAAAATAGTGACCGTTTAGCAGGTTGTGGTATAAAGGTGAATATGTGGCAGTTGAGGTGTGTAACCGTGTAGCAGTGGTGGGTTGTGACCTGAGGGGGGCGCACTGGTGTCGTTCACAGGGAGCTGCACGGTGAGATGGGAGAACCGCACCATGTACTGCGTGGTCAGTGTTTTCGCCGTGGCCGTATCTGTCTAACCCGGGGCAGGCCGCCAAAAACAGGACCCGGGCCCGAGCAGATAAAATGCACAGACACGCAAGGGGAACCACCAAAGCCTTTGAAGATCTAATGCTGATATCTAACGACGTGAAATGTGTATTCAGAAAACAACAGCTACAACAAAACAACTCACTGGCACCAGAGATCCACTAAAATACTGGAACACTTGTGGGAAACGCGGTGTTGTCGATTTGTGCATCCATCGATAACAACGTTTTACACCTGTGCTCGACTTCCATGCAGAAACTCCACATGCTACAATATCCATCGTCCTTACAGTACCGAGGTCAGTTCATTACACAAAGCATGCACTTAGCCAGAGAAAATGGTGACCTGTGACCAGGTAAAGATATTCTTTTTCCGTAACATGTTTTTATTTGTGGGTTCATAAAATAATCTAATGAAATGTTCAAGATTACTGGAGCGTAGTTCAGACTTAACGTAACTAAACCTTAGGACTGAAATGGGAGAAATATTTCATATATATATATATTTTTTTGCATTGCTACTAAAGAATGAAGTAACCGTTTCCCAGGAATATCACACTCCTCCATTCCTGTAGGTCACCTGTGTGTCATGAGGCTCGCCCCTCCTATAGTTCCATTTGTCCCGTTCTCTCTCCCTTGGGGAAAATTACTGCTTTTTACAGTGCCTGTGTCGGTGGATGGGGAGAATGTGTGTATTTTTAAAGCTAGAGATTGTGGTTAGTAAACATGGCATCGATTCACAACGCCCCCATCAGGTCTCTCTCTCTCTCTACACGCCACTAATTCAGCCATCTGACGATAAACCGTAGCCTTTTCAGCGGCTGCAGTCAGAAACCTCTCAGAGGAGTTCATCTGTTCCTTTAAAATTGATTTACGGTGCTGATTTTATGGAATTTTGTTAAAACTGTAAAATATTTCCGTAGTAATTTATTGTTTGGTTTTTAAAGACCGTAACTAGTAGTAATTAAAACACAGACTGAAATACGTGAGATGAACTGAAATTGTAGGAATTCTAATAGAAAATAAAAAAGAAACAGTTGAAAGGCATGTTGATATGAAACGTTAAGTTTCTGTAATATTTTAGTCTTCAATTTGAGATTTTTGATGAGTGCACATTTTCAGTGTCTTTGTAACAGAAATTGACCATGTGATTTCCTGAATGGGAGTAAGTGTAAGTGCCACCACCCCCCCCCCCATTTGCTCTGACTATTGATTGGAGTAGTAATGATTCTTAGAATAAAGTCACCAAATGGCTGCCAACGGAGCTGTCCCGTCATCTTCAATGTGAAGATGGACAGACCCTTTTTACAAGATGTATCCACCTTAACTTTTGAAGCCTTCACAATCGGAACTACCTGTTTTTAATAAAGAGTAGTGTTTATGTAGTGTTTATGTAATCACACACACACACATACCTGCATCATGAGGATAGCTGTTGTCGTCTAGATTTGAAAGTGAGAACATTTCCAGCAGCTTGCCTTGTACAGTGTTTAAATGTAATCTGCCAATTTATTTTGTTGCTTCAGAATGACACTCGACCATGTATTGTAAATAACAGATGAGCATGCCTTGACTGCGCAGGACTTGTGTCTGCAGCCTTCTGCTTTGCAGCTGTAGCTGCGCAGACTGGGCAGTCTCTCTGGATCCCCATGGTTCCAGGCTGGGTGACCTGCGTTGCCTCTCACAGCCACGTGGTGGCGCCAGAGTCCAGAGCGCACACTCTGTAATAGGACACCTCCAGAGTTGTAAATAAACGTTCTTAATCCTACACATCTCTCCTCTCTTATTTCTGTGTGTACATCTCACAGCAGTACTGTATTTCATAAAACAGTCTGAACAGTATTTTGTATCCACAATTAGAGTAAAAAACTGCATGAAACCTTATTAATCCCTAGACAGTCATTTGTCAAATTCAAACAAATTCCTTAGAGAGGCTGCGCAATGGCAGCCATCATTCATTTAAACCTCTCTTCACCTTGTAACAAAAAACGAAAAGTCAACCACACTTATTTTTACGTGCTTGTAGAAATTGATTGGTTGCAAATCACACATGTTATTTAACTGCAATTCACCCTAAAGACAACAAGGAGACAGTTACTCTATTTTGTAAAGTGTTGATATGTCCAACAATGATGATATTACCTAGATAGATTCAAATATTTTTGTTATATTAGGTCAGGATCTTATCTCACCTGTACTCTTCTGTGACTAATTAACGCCAGCATCTTTCAGGTTCTTAACCGAAGACATGGAATCAGATTGCTCCAGGTATCAGTAGCAGGAATTACAGAAATGGGCTAATAATACTTCAGTATTGTACATTGTCACAATGTAAACAACCTCTAATGTAAACTATGACAAAAGAGTGGAAGCCAACGGGACATCAAACAACAATGCTGTTTTTTCTGAATGAGAGGCCTAAGAAACGCAGGATTCGGACACAAAGATCTCGGGACGTAATTGCCTTCTCCATGTCTTTCAAAGACTATTACCGCGGGGCGTTATTTCCCCCGATGTATGAAAAGAGTTTTTCGATGACAAATAACGGGCAGCGATCGCCCGTGCAGTCCGTGAGCAGGTCACCGCGGTTCCATGGCAACAGCGTGAGGCATTTGAGCAACCGGCACTTGAGTATTAATATGGTTACGTAATTCCTCAGATGTTTATCATGCGAGATTGTGGGATTGTGGCCCCCCACTGTCAACAGACACGAGTTACCAGTCAGATTTTACAATAAATAGAATCAAACGTGTCATGGTTTAGATTATATTAATGTTTATTTAGACTACATTTTTTTCATTTTTTTAATCAGATTATTTTTTATCGATATGTAAACACACGCTAGGATTAAATAATAACCTATAATTTCTTTTTTTAGATATTTCAACAGTTGAAAAGGGCACTAATGTACAAAGACGTGTATGGCGTGATTTGAGTGCATGCACCGGTAAAATATTATGTAAATCCATTTAGTGTAAAAGCGCTCCTAACCGTCGCTTTCTGCATAGGTTGACCTCCACCACCCCCGCCGACATAGTACGAATTTAGCCCTCAATATGTATGATTATGTGACATTCCATACGGAAACTGCATATACTGCAGTGTATGTAAATATATATTTACTGTACAAACAATGTTTGCAATGCAAAACCCTGCTGTATATACTATTTCAGTAAGTGATATCTTGAGTGTTTTGTTAACAATGTTATTGCTTGTTGTTATGGCATTAGGTGAAAAAGACACGCAAATGCACAAAAGAAAACACCATAGCAACCATCTTTTTCCTTTTTTATTATTAATTTTACATTAAGGCAAAAGTTGAGTGTGACAAAAAAAATATCTGCAGCTAATGAAAACAACTTTATACCTCTACGATTGTGCACAGGTACATTCAATACCCAACAGTGACAAAAGGAACAGCCAAACGTGTGCAATACACCGGGTCCTGCTGATACACTGCTCACACAAGCATATCAACGAAGCGCCCAAGATTACAGGTGCTGATCTAAGATCAGCTCTGCCCTGTTCATATGCTTATCTGATCCATTATGACCTGCAAGGCTGAGCTGATCCTAGACCAGAGCTCCTTTTGCTGGTCACTGAGTGACGTTGGAACCCATATTCGCGAAGTGTCTCAGAGTAGGTGTTTTGATATAGGATCAGTTTGCTCCTGTCCATACACTGGACAATTTTGAAACGGTCAAATTGATTAGGTTGTCCTATATCACCAAAAAAAAAAAAAAAAAAAAAACTTAAGAAAAGTAAGAAAAGATAGGGTGCTCAAAAAGGTCTAGTGATTCATATACAAATTACACAAATGAAGAAATGTATTTTTATTACATGTCCATCATATAACCTTATCATCATTGGTTAACAGGCTAAATGCCTCTCTCGCTCTAAGACACTTAAAGATTACAGGCCCAGGAAACTCAGCTCATTTCCGTCTCTTCTAAGAGCTCTTTAAGGCGTGCTGTTCACCCCCCTCAGATATGGAAAAAGTTAATGGTTCATATCACAGACACATTTAGAAATCAGACCCCTGAACGAATATAGTACCAATCCATCACTTTGTTTTACTTAAGCCAATGATAGGGGTTTCCAAACCAGGGATCCAGACGATAATACAGGTATTCTCAGAAAAATGTTCAGGCAAAGTAATTTTTTATCATACACTTTAATACAGCCACTACATCTGTCCACTCTATGGACAGATATGACAGATACATGCAAAAGTCTTAGAAATTATGAATAGAATTGACGTACAAAATAATTTATATCAGAGTTTGGCCGTTTGTGAGTCCTATTTTTGTCAATGAGGACTGAAAACGCCCTGCCAACTCCATTCTGTAACGATGTGAAATGAGTGCACATTTTTCTTTGGCCACTAGAGGTCAGTATAGCAAAAATATGTGACTGAAAATAATTAAAGAATGCAATAATTTGAAAAAAAAATTAATTTTTGAAAATACCTAGAAATTTAGTTTACATACATTATGGCTCCATCCATAAAAAATTACATTTTTTCTTACTGTATTCTGACTTCATTCAATATGTTTTAGAAGGATTTTAGTGTTTTACTCACTGTACATTACTATTTACATTTAGATTTTTGGGGATTTCCAAGCAGTGCTTCAATCACCACATATAACTATGTACTCTCAATTTTGATACAATACATACAAGTGTAAAATAGTGCAAACAGAGAAACATATAAAAACATAAATATACACTTAAAAGATTTCACTAACCAGGGACACATTTAAATCCAACATTCCAACGTATAAACACTCTCTAACAGTTATTTCACAAACATGTGCAACTAACTAGTATAACATGACATACTGAGAGGCCCAGCAGATGCAGAGAATTGTAGCTTGAAAGCAGTGCAAAGTGCCTTATGGGAACTGCTTCAGTACTTGCATTTCTCATGGTCCGGTTCGGCAGATATCGAAATCATTTGGTGTGAAAATGCTGGAATGAATAAGACACAGTCGACAATCTTTCTTCATCAGAGTAGCAGAGCTGTAGGCAGCAGCTCACGCTGTCGGATAATACTGAGGCACCCGCCCTATCTTGTAATGCCAGCTTTTGGTGATGTCACACTGCGCAAGAGACAGGTTCTTACAATAAAGCTTTTGCCATCTTCTTTCCTGTACAATGCACAAGTATCCACCAAAAAGAATACTGAGTAAAAGGCAATGAACAAACCTCAAAATCAAACATGGTTCCTTAATTCAAGAATCATCGAACGAAACACAACAGCCCTTGAACAAACAATAAGAATAAAAACGAAATATTCGCTGCAGGTGTATCTGAATCTTGAAATGTGCAAAGTGGGTACCATCATTTTCAACATATGGCTACTTGTAGTCTGTGCAGAAACACTGCGTTTCAGTGAGTTTGAAAGTTAAGCACTTCAGTAATGCAGAGAGAGAAGATGTAGGAAATCTTAATACAAAAGCTATAAGATGCAGATTGATTTGTTTTTTTTTGTGCATTACGTTACTGTAGCTAGGCAGAGCAGGAAAGAGTGAGTGGAACACGCAGCTGAGACAGGTAGAGTCATGTCACTGGCGATGTAAAAATGAACCTCTGGAATTCTGGGAAATGCTGACGCTCAGTGCAGAAGAAGAGCAAAGTCATTAAACATTTTCCAAGGTTCACAGCCTCAGGGACGGAACAGGGGAGCGTATGGGTGTTAGTGCACCCCAAATGTCAGAAAATAACATAAATGCACTCTTCATGTGATCGAAGCTGCATCCTTAATGACCTAAAACGTCGCGGATGACAGGAAATCAGATTAAAGCGTATTTCCCTTCAGTATTTCCACTCATGATGTCACGGTTGTTTGCTCTCTTCTGAGGAGCCCCCCGCCGCAGCATTAAGATGGCGGAATCTGCGCCGGTCGGCTGCCTGGCCATCATTACAAGCAGCGCTTGGTGCAGGGGTGCATTTTCTGTGGCTCAGGGGTTGCTGGACAAGCTGTGACTGAGGTTCCCGTTCATCTCCGTGGAGTCGTTGGTGGTCGCGTCCTTGTCGGTGGAGGCCGGGGGCGACAGGGGCAGCGGGAGGGGGGGCAGCGGGAGGGGCAGCTCCAGGGCGGACTTTTCGGCGGGCACCACCCCCCGCCGATGCAGGCAGACCAGGCACAGGAAGTTGGAGCACTCCCACAGGCCCTGCGAGATGCTGGAGGAGAAGAGCTTCTTGCAGGGGTGGCAGAACTGGTAGAAGACCAGCATGAAGAAGATCCCGATGGCGTACCCCACCAGCAGCTGCAGCACCAGCAGCGGGGCGCAGATGAAGCGGTAGAACTCCGTCTGGAACACGTACCAGAGCAGGATCAAGGTGGCGTTCTCCACAAAGCGCAGCATGTAGTACACGGCCATGCGATACCAGTTCTGCGACTTGTTGATGAGGTCCGGGTCGTTGAGCTTCAGCTGAACGGCGGACCAGCAGAACATGTTGACGCCGGCGTAGAGGAAGGTCAGCAGGCACAGCACGATGGTGGTGCCCACCCGTGTCAGCGTCTTCTCGATGTTCTCCGGGAACGGCGACCCGCTCTGCCAGAACAGGATCCAGGGGTAGAAGAAGAAGGTGAAGAAGTTGACCAGCACCACCGGCAGGACCCAGATCTGCAGAACCGAGCTGAAGAGCACTAGGACCGTCACCCGTGTGGCAATCTCAAAGCTCCGCCACAGAAAGATGCACAGGTAGGCCGTGGGCTTTATGTCCACCTCGTAGTCATCATACTTGATCTTGATGGCCAGGATGTTGCACCGCAGGGCGCCGTAAACGATGGACAGGAGTGATATCACCATCAGCGTACCTGGGAGGAATGGGGACAAGACAGGAACACATAAGGTTCACTTTCCTGGTCTTTAAGGGCCTGCTGATGTGCTGGTTTACCCTTAAAAAGCACATGAAAGTGAATTTTTTTAAAAGTTTATGTACATATTTCTAACTTTTTTGACTTATGGAAAAGTGAAGTGAAAGTGCTCTTTAAGTTCACTACCAAGAATTAAGTTTAAAAAAAGTTTACGTAAGGTATGCTGTTATAAGCAGCTTTTTTGTCAGAGTTTTGCTTTGACCTGAAATTCTGCAGCAAGTTCAGACCTAAGAAACCAGGTGAGGTACCTGTGTGTAATTTATCATTTGGACCAAAGGAATCTTTTGCCTCAGCACAAAGAGAGAATGAAAGCACCAGTTTATTTGACAGATGTAACATCCTGGGACATGAATATTGTTCATTTGTTCTTTACAGCATGAAGAGCTATTTTTGACATTATGTGGCCTAAGAGGATAAGTCCCCCCCTCAACACATCAGAGAGGAAAAACAGATTGATTTGTGACGTAAGTGATTAAAACAAGTATTTGATCCTTTTGCACACAGCTTACATTGGGAGAAGCAGCAATTTGCAAGCAATGGTTATATAAACAGGGAGGAGAATTGTGATCTCCAGCACTGCACTCGGGCAGCCCCTGCTACAACAGAGCATTTTTCGGTTGCATTTTTAAAGATGACATTCTGTATTTGAGTGTGACACTTCCCCCCCTTACTCATCTCTACCCAGAAGAGACTGTGTGACTCAGCATGTTTTTAATGACCACGTCAGGGCCGCAGTCATGGCCGAATGAAAACAAACAGGAACAAACTGCAACAGCAACCCAGGGGAAGGACAGCGTGGCTATGCTTAGCCAGCCTGTACATGGTCATTGACCTGCTGACCTCCTGACCTCCTGAGCCTCGTTACCCCAGCAATCGACCCACCTGCAGAGATAACGCGCTGGGGAGTGCGACTAGGCAGCTCCGCCTGGAGACAACACCAGGGTGCCACTGAATGCCGGTGGAAGAATCTAACACTGAGGAAGCTGGGTGGGCTAATTTTAGACTTACTTAGGGTGGTACCACTGCTTGACTCTTTCTACAGCAAGAGGGCAAGGCGCTGGGGCTGAACACTTGCACTGGAATGGCATGCACTTCTGTGTTATCATTTACGGGAGATACTATGAAAAGTCCATTCTGCTGTCTGCGCTCACACTCATTTTCAGACAGTACAAGTTCTTCATTTTTTTAACCGATGGTTTAGTTTCAGTGACCGAGTGTCCAAACGCTCCCCAGTCCGAACCCCGCTGAATGCACCAGACCTCGTGTAATTTCATTTTTCCAGTTCAAAACCTGAAAAGAAACGAAAACTGAGAAAGTCAGACTGACTAATTTTAGAAAGAGGGTGACACCTCACTGACATTTCGAAAACAAGCGGGCCAGGCACCAGGGCAGATCACATGCACCTACATAATATGCACCAATTTTTTAAATAACTTTTATTTTCAGACAAAGTAGGTTTTTCCTTTGAATTCTTTTACTTTCTAAGAAATGGTTTATTTACTTGCTCAAAATGTGAAAGAATGTAACACTGAGAAAACTTGGCATGGCTAATTTTAGACTAAGGGTGTTACCTCAGTAACTCTTTCTTCAACAAGAGCGTGAGGCACCAGAGCGTATCGCACTTAGATAATATGACCTTTCGTAAGACTGTTTAGGGAAGATGTCATTACGAGACAATGGTAGACTGCAGTCATGTGAAACTGTGCAAATGTGGTGTATTTTACTTCATTCTCACGCTGACTGCAGTTTTTAGTTTTTTTTCCATGAAGTTTTGAAAATAACACCATCATCATTTTATCGCTTCTGCTGATAAGTTGCACATCCTGACAGCTTCAGTCTGATTTGCAGTGAGATGATGCGTGGCTCAAAACTGCACTTGAGAGTGACTGGAGAACAACGTTTATAAAATGATTAAAAAGAGAGATATGAACCAGAATATAGTCCTTTCCGGATGTGTGATCCTCTTTGTGGCATTTAAAACCAATACTACAGTGACAGGGTGAAATGGGGTTTCAAGAAGTGGGTATTCATGCAGAGAAACTACACTGGGCCTCATCAAATGTCAATTTTCTAACGCCCTCCTAAAACAATTTCCTGTGCGCTGTTTTCTGCACACATTTCAGATGTGATGTAGCTACTCTCTTAATAAAATACATGAAGGGGCAATGCTTTTCCAAGTGAAGTTTCACGTCCTCACTCTGTGGTTCAGTTTTTAGCAGTAATTTTTCAGGTGAAAAAAGGAAGCGGTAGTGGGCCTATAGAAACATGCTGCGTTGATGCTTCTTGACTTACATGCCTCTGTCGGGGTATGACTCAACATGCGAAACCCCCAGTGCATGTTAACCCATTTAACCCCATGTGTGCAAACCTTCTGACGGTGAAGGGGGAGGGGCGTGGCTTACCTCGGCCAATGGACACGCCCTGCTGCAGGATGCAGATGTAGAGCTGCAAGGTGAGCTGAGGGGCGGAGCCCAGGAAGGCCTGGATGACGGAGGTTCGGGCGAAGGCCGCGCGGTGGGTGAACAGCTTCCCCTCCGCCTGCCCCACCTGCTTCTCCACCTCCTCCGACATCCCGCCTCTAGGCATCTGCTTCTTGCGGGTGATGCTGACATAAGGCTCCTCCACCCGGCCCACGCTCCCATAGATGCAGAATGCCTCCAGGCATCTGCAAACAGACACCACAACAAACATAGGGAACGTGCCCTCATCTGCTGACAAACACCACAACAAAAACACACAACGAACCCTCTCTTCCCACGGATACAAACACTCTCACACAATGAGGCTTAATGTTACACCAGTGTCAATCTTAACAAAAAAAAACAATGACAACAACACAACATAACTACAACCGCTAGAGCTCAATAACAAATAAAATAATAATAACGATAACGCATTTCATTCACGAATATCTTTTCATAAAGCCAAGGAGCTGACAATGTTTTTAATGTACACAAAGCAATGGTACAGACTCAGCACCATTCTGACATTCGAGGAGCGAAAGAGAAAGGGAGGAACAGAGAGAGAGGGAGAGCGGGAGAGAGGGATAGAGGGAGGGGGAGGACAGAACATATTTACTGCCCATAGTGTGTAAGGTTTGCATCGCTCACAGCAGATCATTAATGAATGGATGTTAGTGGAGAGTATTTTCGCCCCCTTCCACCTGTAAGTGAATAACGGCATGGCAAAGTCAATCTCAGCAGAGCTTAAATACACCTGTATCCTCATGTGCCTCTGGTACTCGCTGCTGCTGCTGGCCAATGCAGCACTTTGCTGCCAGAGAAAGACTGTTAGGGCCGTATGCTGGGCAATCTGCCAGCCTAAATCACTTTATATGCACAGGGCAGGCTGCCCACAGTGCATGACAAAAACCTGGGCCTGCATGCGTAACCAGTCACAGATCTGAGATCAGCTCTGCTTCATTGATCATAGTGAATTATGATAGGATGAGGACAGAGGAGGCCTGATCCTGGATCAGGTTTTATGCTTGGGTCCTCTCAGAACAGAATGCCGCAGAATTCACGTGTTAAACATACAGTCACACCCCTGAGAGAAAAACACGTACAAATATAGCTGCTGCTATGCTATTAAAAACCTGCAGTTCTGCAAATTGGCACCAACGACCGCTGGTCCCAAATCACGTCTCGTTACACTTCTGCTTCAGTGCCTCACTAAAGTAAAGTTCCTGTAAGAGCAAGAATAATTAATGACCAGACCTGCCAGTGCCGAGGTTTCATTCTTTTTTTAATTTTGTGCCTTGAGGTCAGCCTGATATTAGTAATGATATAAACACTGATTAATGTAAGAGAAGAGTTGTATTTTACTGAGGAAGATGCATTGGTCATTGGGGTTTACACTTTCTAGCACAGTATATTATGTTTACTATTTATTCAGTTAATGCTGAAACGCAAAATGATCACCATATCGCCATTGTGACAACAGATACAGTGCCAGGTTTAGCTATGAGCCCACTTCCATCTGTACTCATTTGGCAGGCAAGCAAATTCTTACGCTAATGACATCACAATCATCCAAATCACCTGACCCTTACGGAAAATGAAATGTATTAAAATAAGGTATCCAATCATTACTGAAACTCATCACTACATATGGGCGAATATGAAAATAAACCAGTTTTCAGAGAGCGAAATGCTTTTCTCTGAATTACATGCATCGCTGTATCTTCGACGATGTACAATGTATTCTATTTCAGAGGAGTAGGTATTATTTTATTTACAAGATGAAACATTCCAGAAAAGATGAAAAAAAAAACATAAAAAAACATCACACATAAGATCAGTTAGCAACAATCACCAGGAAGTGTCTGTTTGTGCTGACTGAACATGAAAAGCCCCCAATATACCTGGGGCTGATACGCGCTATTCTTAGACCGAGCTTCGCTGTGGTAGGACCAGCTAATGGAATGGGCAGTGCGGACAGGCTTTTAGCCCAATCATTACTCTTCAGACCCAAGGGGGTGGTTGGACCTGGCGGGCGTTTCAATAATCAGGTCCAGCTCCACAACTGGATGGACAAGCCGTGAAAGACACTCCACCGCTTGTTCCAAATGTAAAAAAAAAAAGCAAAAAAACATACACGTGCGTTTCAGCAGAGTTCGAGGGCTGCTTGGCTTTCCTGTCTTAGGGCCATCTTGGCTGGCCTCCCACAGCAATGTGTCCTTGCCAGGAGATAGCTGCATTGTTTTAATCACAGCCAGCAGAAGGACTGCAGAGTCATTGCCTGTCTGGTCTTGTTAATCTCGGGTTGGGCTGGGGGAGGTGGGGCCCTCACAGTGATTCTCCACTCTGCTTGAGTCACCCCCAGTCATCTTTGCAGGACAGAGCGGTATAGACTCAACAGTAAGGGTAAGACAGACTGAGTGAGCAGAATAATTATTCTGGTCCCAAGAGTGAATCTCCCTGAATGGTTTCAGCATCACTGCATGGTCTCTGGGGGTCTGAGATATTTATTACCACCCAGGGCAAGACGTGCTCATTCCTGAACGTGCCACCGCAAATCTCTCTGGTTAAGGTTTATTCCCAACGGAGGCCAACATGCTATAGACTTGTGTTTCTGCGTCTGTGGCCCGGGGCAGTCCTTCTGCAGAGCAGAGAGAGATCGAGATGTGCGTCTCCGTAAAGTGTGAACGCAGTGCTTGTTTGTAAGACTTCACGGCAATGACGACCAGGGGGGTTATGGCACGAGCGCGGGGACAAAACAAACCGTGTCATGACTGGACGTGGCTATGACACGGGAGATCTGAGAAACTTCTGTCGATGGCCCTGGTGGGGGTAGAGCCCAAATGAAAGCAGCCCGAGTGGGCTGCGGCAATCGTGTGGTGGGGGCCGTTGCATCAAACGACTATTGAAGGAAATATTGACCGGCAGTGCATTTGTTTCCGACCTAAATATAACGATCAGGGGATGGCGCTGCATTATCAGGCCCGTGATAAACAAAAGAATATGAATATAAATAAAAAGCGCATGCCATTATACAAAACAAACAAATAAAAAAAAAAAAACCACAAACGTTTAAGCAGCTTATGATAGATATACGCTCTGAGGATTAGAAATTTCAACAGCTGGCCACTAATTGTATACACGTCGAACCTCACAACACTGGCCACAAGAAAAAAACCCAGGCTCTAACTAGGTTTATAGATAGCTAAGCGACGAGATTTCCGATTTTAATTATAAACGAGGAAATTCCTGACTTCCGTCTTCCAGAATCCAGCAGCGATGGGCCAGACCCAGTTATGTTCTATCTCGGGATTCACTGGGGTTTGTCTGTGTATATGGGGAACACATTCAAATCATCACGCGACAGCAGCCAGCCACAAGAGAGAGAGAGAAAGAGAGACGCAGCCAAACTTACAGATTGTGTATTTTTCTCTGTGTATTGCCTACCTGACGATCGGTCCTAGCTGCAGAATATGCAGCAGCAGCACGAGCGGTCTGTCCCTGCTCAGGTCCCTGTGTATGAACGTGAGGGTGAGCTGCACCAGCACGGACGGCACGAGCGTGAAAAGGAGAGTGAGCCCCTGCCAGATCTGGTCCCCGGCAGAGCGGTATGTGGAGCTTAGGTACAGAGCTGCCGTCGTCTCGGCGGTGAAGAGGGAGACCGACACAAAAATAGAGCTGGGGAGTCTCATCCTCGCGCAGCCATCGGGGAAGAGAGGGTGTTTTCCTCCCGCTCGTTACACCACGCTCCCTTCCATCTCACGCGAAGCAAGAGACCACTCCGAGATGGAGATGCGCTCCGCTGACGACTGATTGCGGCAGCACAGCTATGTAGCAGGTTGTTTTGAAATGAATGCTGCGTTTGCAGCAGCGACTAGCTAGATGGCGCTGTGAACACGTACCACACATCGCATCGCCTACATATCCGTGTCACAATATTTTGTAAACAATATAGACTACAAACTATGTTCAATAACCGATGGATAATGTTCCTTTTCCTTTGCAACAAGAATAATTTTAAAACAATGAACCAATAGGTGCATTTACTTAATCGAATGAACTGTTCAAATTTCCTGATATAGAAATCTGAGACTGCCAAAGCATATCAATTATTGTCACTGGCTTTTGTATTTTCTGAGTGCACCTGAAGGAAAACATAACCAAGTCTGGGACTATTTGTTACATACACAGAAAGTACTCAATACCTTCAAAATGATTTTAACTGAGGATAGTTTATCAGCTTTGCAAGCACAAGTCATTTCTTGGATGGGAAAAAAACATTGATAACAAAGTTGACATGCAAAAGCATAAGAGAACAGTGTTGAAATTGTGGAGATTGTACCATGCACGGTCATTGTGTGCATTAGACATTAACTCAATGCAGGTTTCACTCTTACAGTTTGCCCTGTCTCTGTCTCTGATGTCTTCATGAATTCTCTCAGATGAAGAGTGCTGATCTAGAATCAGTTCTACCATTAGCTCATAATGGATAAGGTTAGAATATTGACAGGAAACCTGATCCTAGATCAGCATGACTTCTTAGAGACATTGCAAATACAGGGCCTGGTCTCTTCAATTTTCGTTTCAGACTTCACTGATTTCACCTGTCTATCAATAAATCAATTTGAAATCCAATTCATCTCAAATGGTGGCGTTTGCTGCAGCATATTAAAGAGAAAAGAAAACATCCGTTTTCTGACCATTGATATGACTGAAAGCTCTTAAATATTGGAAACTCTGTCTGTAATATGAATGATTGTTACTGAAGATGTATTTTATTAAGAGGTCCATCTGCAGGAGATTTTATCACCTAACACCTTGTTATGCTTAAAGATGGCTGCCTTCCAGTCGGTTGTGATCTTATGCATATCTGCAAATGCTGTGGAATCTGGAAGGGAGGTCAGTCAGACCTGTTTGTAGCCTGATGTTCACATCTGGTGTTCAGGACACACACAACCCACATGAGACCCTCAGACTGCTGTGGAACCGACGAGAACCCAGCCATAACTAATCAATGCACAGACACACTGCAGGAGTCTAGGGACAGACAGTGAGGGGAATCTGCTCTGGTTTATATGAGGAAGACATGTTCTTATGACACACACACACACACACACACACACACACACACACACACACACACACACACACACACACACACACACACACACACACAATACAATGATGTTGACCTCAGTTGTCATTAATAACCGCCTGATAAAAAACCGCCTGAGCTGCATCAGTTGTGTATTTGTCACAGCATGTTAGTGAATTAGTCAATGTCTTCTTAAATAATATGATGGTAAGGGAACCGAACTTGCAGATGAGAGGTTGCAGGTTTGACTCCCATTCTGGGCACTCCTGCCATACCATTGAGACAGACAATTTGCCTGAATTAGTACAGTAAACACCATATCCTGCTGTATTATTCTATATATGGATTTCTACTCCTAAATATAAAAACAGAGTGAGGACTACCAAGGAGTTGCAATAATGGATTAGATGTTTAAAATACAAAAAGAGCAAAATACAAAATGTAAAGTACTGACGATCAACAGCATTATGTCCTATAATTTAAGTGTAAGTACACAATGACCGAAAACAAATTTCATTTTTCAAAATGCATTATTCACACCAGATCCAAGAAGAGCCTGAGAAATTACATTTGATTATATGTCATTGCATATCTGTGGCAGAATCCATGACAAATGAAATATAATTTGATGAGGCTGAAATCTTATTGGACATTCAGTAGCTTGTCTCTTATAACTTTCATAAGTCATATTTGATCATTTGATTGCATGGCACCAAGTATCTACAGGAAAACCCATGGACAATAAAGTATAATTTCATTTTATGAGGCAAAATCTCATTGGATTTCATTGGACATACAGTAGCTTTTCTCTTATGGTAAAAGTCTCATACTTCATGTACAGTAATTTGATCTCATGACACCGTGTATCTGTGGGAGAATCTATGGTAAATAAATGATAATTTCATTTGAAGAAATGGATGTCATTGGACATTGCTAGTCTGCCATAAGTGTCATTTATCGTCTTCAGGGTTTATATGTGAAGCTTGCATTGATCTGTGTACCATCTTAAGCATTATTATATTTCGAAGTGCGCTCTGTGTCAACAGGAGCGTTTGTTGCACAGATATATTTCAGTGTCAAAAGCTTAAGTGTAAGGATCCGGAATAGCCAAAATATTGACTACCTCGGGCTCTGGAGGCAACGGTCTGCACGTCCGTTCACGCATATGGCGGAGGATCGAGCTCCCTCTAGTGGCCTCATGAACCTTAATCTCAAGTGCATACCACATGTAACAGGTGTCGTGTTTGTATAATTGGCTATGCGCATAAATGCTTAATACTGCCGCAAAAAGCTGCCCTATTGTGAATTGAACGCTATGCTCATGAATATAAATGAATTTCATTTGATTAAAAAAAAAACAGCGTACAGCGTACGAATCAGCTAATGTTTGAATCAAATATGATTACAAGGTAATTAAATATAATTATTGAAGGCGAGTGAATTTTTCAACAATTGCACAATTATTACTCTGTAAAAATGAAAAATGAAAGTCTCTGTGCGAATGTATTTAGTTCCTTCCTTACTTCCTTTTAACATCCGGGAAAAGATCATACTGTGTGATATTTCACACTTTCAATCAACCATTATGCATTAAGAAAATAATTCCCTCTGACAAATACACATATTTCTCCTGGACTGTCCGAGTAAAACAAATTACATGCCATGTTTTACTGACCACCAGCAGATGGTAGTATACTCATTCATAGATATGATTTTTGTTTTACTTAAAGTTCTTTGTCGATTCAAGAAAACTGTCAAAAACGCTGCTTTGAAACACGCTCACGACTGTAAAGCTAATTAACACACATGTAACTATTTCTTCCCTATTTCCATTTAGTATCACGACTGATAACATCATTTGTAACTATACAAATCAAAACAATACAATGGTAGGAATTAATTTAAAAGTATATAAAACAGGAAGGAGTGACTTTAGATGTACAAATAGTTTGGCATTGGTGATTGGTACCAATTCATTGGCTACATCACTGTCAGTGTTCCATCATGATCCGAACTCCTGCTGACTGCATTTGTCAGCACACAGCACGCCATCACTGAAATTGTTTCAGAGCAGGTCACGGTATTGTGAGGTTTAACGGGGAACATTCAGTGAGGGAAGTGTGCAGGCAATGTGGCGTTTTGTATTCCGCTGGGCTGCGGCTTTGTCAGTTTCAAGTTATGAATTTTCTTGCGATTCAAATCAGTTGTTGAATATGTTTTGAAGCGTTGGCAACGTGTAATCATTAAGCGTTAGCAATGCGTAACTGTGCCACATGCTGACATGAGTCATGCCATTTTTTTGAAATAATAAATTTTTACCGTGGAAAATAGACGATTGCCAATTCAACAGTGGCCAATAAGTTAATTCCTGTAGTCTTGTCTACAATTTCTGTCAGTGATTTCTGCACGGGGGTGCTTAAGGCTTAATGAAATCATACGTTTGGCGCTTAAATGTAAATGTCACTTAGTCGCCACGATTGTAGACGTAACTCTACCTCGGTGATTACTCTCTCCCCATATAGGCAAGCGGTTTTATTTGGCTACACGTAATTGTTTATTGCTTCAGACCCGGTCCAGATTTTGTTGTTGTTCTTGTTTTTGTGACAGCTAGAGGCTTTTAGAGGCAGTGTAATTTTGAGACAAACACAATGAAGTGGCAGCACCTCGTCCATTATTGCAGGTGAAATTTGTAATCTGGGTCCAGTTTTCAGCGCGGAAACAGCAGGAGCAGGGCCATCGTCGGCATCCGTTATTCTGATCGGGCCTTACGTCACCTGCCTTAGGAAAGCGGGAGTCTTAATTAATGGCGCCACTCCTGGGGGATTAGTCTTTTCAGTGCCCATGCTGGAGTCCGCGGGTTTGTTCAACAATGTAATGTCACTGATAAAATGGACCATGGTCCCCACCCCGGATACAATGTGTATTCTGGGAAAGATTATGAGCTGCAGGTAATACACAGGATCAGCAAGAGAAAGATTGAGAGGCTGAATCAGCCTGCCCCAGTCAGTCAGACAGACAGACAGAGGGAGAGAGAAACAGACTGACAGACAGACTGACTGAGAGGGAGACCAACAGACAGACAGATAGAGAGGGAGAGAGAGAGAGAAACAGACAGACAGACAGACAGAGGGAGAGAGAAACAGACTGACAGACAGACTGACTGAGAGGGAGAGAAACAGACAGACAGACTGACTGAGAGGGAGAGAAACAGACAGAGTAGGAGAGAAATAGAATGACAGACAGACAGACAGACAGAGAAGGAGAGAGAGTGAAATGGACAGAGAGGGAGAAAGAGAGAAACAGACAGACAGACAGAGAGGAGAGAGAGAGAGAGAGAAACAGACAGACAGATAGAGAAGGAGAGAAAGAGAGAAACAGACAGACAGATAGAGAGGGAGAGAGAGAGAAAGACAGACAGACAGAGAGGGAGAGAGAGAGAGAAACAGACAGACAGATAGAGAGAGAGAGAGAGAGAAAACAGACAGACAGATAGAGAGGAAGAGAGAGAGAAACAGACAGACAGACAGAGAGGGAGAGAGAGAGAGAAACAGACAGACAGATAGAGAGGGAGAGAGAGAGAGAAACAGACAGACAGACAGATAGAGAGGAAGAGAGAGAGAGAAACAGACAGACAGATAGAGAGGGAGAGAGAAACAGACAGACAGATAAGAGGGAGACAGACAGACAGACAGAGAGGGAGAGAGAGAGAAACAGACAGACAGATAGAGAGGGAGAGAGAGAGAGAGAAACAGACAGACAGACAGAGAGGGAGAGAGAGAGAGAAACAGACAGACAGATAGAGAAAGACAAATTTTTCATCTGCCTTATTTGGACATTGTAATTAGCTTTTACATTTTCACATAGCTCTGTACATCAACAACAACAACAACAACAACAACAACAACAGACACAAGACAAATAATGGACATTGTATATTCTAACACCCTAAAACCATTCTTTCCATAACACCCTTGTCTAACATTATCCTGACTGTAACAACATCTTGTAAAACCCATCATTATCCACACGACAAACTGTATCATCAAGGCAATTAAGTTCCTGGCACCCACTTTCAGATAGATGGGGATGGGTAAAATGATCAGTGCTTGCAAATGTATGCCATACAGATTAACCAAAGTCTTTCTCCATCAGGGGAACACATATAATGTAGCTGTGTACCAGAGCAAAAAATATAGTTAGTCTTGTGGAATACAGATCAGTGCAAGAACGTCTAAATGCTAAGATTCTGCAGGTTCAATTCCTAGGGGATACTTTTTTTTTATCAATTTCTCCCTTGAACATGCAATGCTTGGGTAAATACACACCATACAGTACATATACACTGTACAGTACACAAAATGCGCAATGTACAGATACACAGATCGCTTGTCCTGCTGGGGGAACCCTTAAAGGTTCTTCTTTGATATGGATTTCACTCACAGGTTCTCTGTTGAACCTTATTCTGAGGGTTATATAAAGAACCCCTTAACGATATGTGTGTCCAAGATGAACGTTTGAGTGTTCCTCCAGCAGGACACATGAACAAGCTTTAAAGGTGCCTTAAAGAAAGAAATGTAAGGATTGTATTTACAGTCTAACAAGCACAAGGAAAAGACTTCCTCAGGAGCTAAAAGCACTCTGTCCGACCAAAGCAGACACTGCCATACTGAAGACTGCAGAGTTGTTTTCTGATGAAACGAAACACTGGCAGAAACAGTGCTTGGATGCTCTCAGCTCTCATCAGAAGGTACAATGCTTTCTAGTCTTGAGTGTTTGCCAGTTTCTGTCTCACTCAGAAAGCCCTCTGTTTGCCATCTGATCAACTTAATTGACCACATTCATACTGTATGTGCACCAATGTTCTGGATATGGTCCATATCTCAAATAAGGTCCTGTTTGGAATATGCTATTTATAAGCATGTCTAACGTTCCACTTGCAGTTATCCCTGCAATTTGAAAATCATAATTACTTATTACCTGGGTCTATATGTGTAATATTCCAAATGGAATGTTTTGAATACATTACTGACCTCACAACGTGAATTTGGTAATATTATGATCATTATTGGACTATTGCTGTGCGTGTAAATGTCGCCGTTGAGGAAATAAAGCATTACAGCCTTAAATTTGCGCCTCAGGATTTATTTCTGTGCTTTTCAACGGCAGACTCTCACAGCAGCCGCCTCTGAGAGATGGTGACTTCATACAAAACAGATAAGAGGGGCATCAGCAGGGTTCTTCCTCACAAAACGGGCCCGGCTCACGCACAAACACAGCGCCCCTGGGGCGCGGCTTTATATCCCCTGGGGTTCTGAGCCCTCCCCAGACGGATTTACCTCTCGATTAACACCCAAAGAAACACTCATAAAACAAAAGCAGACTGACTTCACTGTTTGGAAAGTAACACCTGCTCATTGCCAGGGAACGTTATAAAAAGGATTGCTAAACGTATTGTCCAATGACATGGCTTTTGCCTCTTGAACGTCAAAAAGATGCATGAGAATGTGAAGCCAACTGGATTCAGAATGAAATGTTTTTCGCCACTGTCCTAGAAAAAATAAAGGTCAATTACCACCAGTCAGGCTTATACATTTCTCATGATATCCTTAAGAGCGTGTTGATGGGAGAGTGTAAAGTTTTTAGTCTGGAAATTGCTGCAATCCACCTGGAAAGATATTCTATCAAATGAAATGCCATTTTAAATTGACCCAAAAAGGTTATCTGTTTCATTCAATGCAGTAGCTGCTCAGTTTCAGGAAAAATCACCCAGATTTTCAGCCACCCAGAAAACCGATCTGCTCACTGTACGCAGATTAGGACTGCTCTGACCTGATCTGTCTGCTCTGAACTTGTGTGCAAAAGCTGAGAAGGTCTTCTCTAACTTCCCCCACACCAAATTTTCATTTCATTACTACCAATACTGAGGTATTTGTGTAATTCCTATGACTTTGTTAAGCAGAATCAGAGTTTTCCAAAAAGGAGGACATTTTCCTATAGCCAGATCTTGATCCACATCAAGACTGTGAGCATGAACACCAGAATGGTCAGACACGACTTCGCTACCTTTGGCCTCCAAACCCAAGATCAAATATCTGCTCAGATATACTACTCACCACTTAACCATAAACTCCCTCAAATGCATTCAGGTAGTCTGAAAATGAGTTATACTGACATAGTTTATGTTTGCATCACCAATTTTAATTACCATCTTCTCTTTAGAACTGGCTTCAGTCAGCTGCTGTGATTTATTAGAAAAAGAAACCACATAAAAAAGGTTATGCCTCTAGAAGTGGGCGCTTTTATTGTTGACGATGGCATCTTTTTTTACAAGCTTATAACATGATTTTAATTAACTTCACACCTTGCCTGTGAAGTTAATTAGCATGGAGCAGCAATTGTCAGGATGAGCAAGTGTGATATGTCATTATATCTTTCGCAGATAAGCCAGACTGAATGTCTCCGTGGTCAGTGACATGATAAACACTGGCTTTTCATGTCTTCGCTACGTCAGATTTCCAGCAAACATTGTAGAAATGAGAGCAACTTATGAAGACAACTACGCTTTCCAAACTGGGAGATAAGAGGAGGAGAGAGCATAAAACACCTCTTGCACTCTTTAACCAATGGAGGGGGTCAGCTTCCTCTGTTTACAATCCATTTGTTATTGCTAGGTGCTGATACTCTACCCAGTGCTGCTCAAGTGGGCTGTGTAGCTTGTCAAGGAATATTCTAATTGTCTCATGTCATGTAAAGAATGTGATGACATCAGATCGGGCTGTTGTTTGGGTGAGTGTGATCATGATGGTGGCGGTTCAGACGGAAGCAGTCAGTCTATCTGGAGATAGGGCTGGCTTCCTGACGGGCTCTTGAGGCACAGGAACACTGCCCAGCAGAGATAGGGGAGCGCATGTGCGCTGGGTGCTATGAATAACTCTGCTTATCTTTGGGATGGATGTGCTGTAGCGAAAGAGCTGGATCCCTGGCAGGGCTCTGATAAGTGCATTTATGCCGATACCTCTCAGCGCTGACATAGCCACGTCCCTGATCCAATCACAGAGTAGGATTATGCTGCAAATGAAATCAAATCACAAGCTTAATGACATATTTACACTCACACCTGCATGCACTCGCGCGCACACACATGCACACACATGCTCTCACACATGCATGCACATGCAGGCACATGCAGGCATATGCAGGTGCACACACACACACATTTTGTGGTTAGTTGACTTTCTCTATTAGTATGAGACACAAATATCCAAATTGCAGCACAAAATTATTTGTGACAAATGTCCAAAACAATCAACCTGGAATGTACCTACCTCTACTTAAAACCCTTACTTAAAGGGGTAATTTGGGGAGTCAAATTGCCATGGAATTATCCTGTCAACTGACAGCCTCTTTCTCAGGGCAGTACCTTAGCCAATCACATGTCAGCTCACAGTACCAAGGTAACAGTGGCACAATACAAACTTTTCGTCCCCACAGCCAGCTCTGTGGGTGTTTATCTCGGTCAGATGGTTTTACCATCACGTCTTTCAGAGTGGGTTTTTGGGGCCTGGTGAACCATTTTGCTGCATTTGTGTCAAAAGTCCTCCTGCAGTGAACAATTGGTCAAAATGGCACCACCGTCAACCCCCCAACCCCCTGCAACCCCCCCACCCACACACGCCGCCCCCAGGGTGATGCATGAGTCATCACCCCTCACAACACTCATGACTGTTCATGAGTGAATGAATGAACATATGTGTTGTGGCCAAAAAGGTGAAAATGCTTGAGAGAAAGAGGGATACAAAATATATTGAGAGCATGTGCTTGCACATGGGTGTGAACTAATTAAACAATTAACATTCCAAGATTAATTAATCAATTAGAATTCATGAATTAATTAGCATTCCAGCTGGCACACGGCCATGTGTAAGGCCTGGTTACCTGCTGTCATGGCTGGCATGCATTGGACACATGCTCATTCCAGGTCAGTAAGAACCACATCTACAGAAGAAACACATTTTAAACCTTCATTTTCACAGCGTTTCATTTGCTGTTGAATAGCTCTTCATCTGAAACAGGAGAATGTAATTGGGAAAATACAGAAGAGCGTCTGCTGTAGAACTAGTGTCTGAAAAGGGTTCTCATTTTCAATTGCATAGAGAAGAGATCAATTCATTTCCATGTCTCTTTGAAGCAGGGATGTCACTGAAAACTCAATCAGTACAAATGCTTCAGAGTAAAAATGTAATTTCATCAGAAAAATTATGTATCTCTGTGTATGTGACAATAATAGATTCAGAGGACAAAAAAATGTAATTCCAAAAATTAAAAAATGTACTGGATAGCAACTTGGGACACAATGATGCAGACTGCAAGAAGTTGTCTTTTACTCGGATTATTTGATTAGCTTCAGCAGAAGGGGAAAAGTACAAACTAATTGCAACAAGTCATGAACAGATTATTTCTTATTGTGCGATGTGCTACATTATTGTGAATCCTCCCTCCTCAGGTAAGACATCAGAGCTACAGACTCTTGTTCTTTGTTCCCTTTGGCTGTTGTTGAGCAGGGTAACCTCTGGAGGGAGTAATTAGCTTTAGACTGTTCCTGTGCACAGAGTTATAATTCCATACGTTTATTAAAACCATATCTGCGCCACAGTCCTACTTCACCTCACGAGCCCCCTGGTTAAATTGCAGCCACTTTTTTATGGTGACCCTGGACATTACTGTGTTAGCCTTTCCTCCTCACAGCTCACTTTTGTACGGGGACCATAGTTTCTTTCCCTGTCCCAATCTTTGAACATTTGAACGTTTCTGTGATATCTACTGAAGGACTTCCTGGTCTCTGAACAATTGAAACACCAGCCATTTTCTACTGGAGTCTGAATTGATTTTCACTTCATAGTTTTACTTGCTTTGTGTTTGAAGCCCGTCATCTGCATTTGGTTGAAAAATACAATAGAATGTGACATTTTATCTACACAGGCATGTGTCAGCAAAAGGTCAACTAGCTAGACAGTAATTGTTGCAAAAAGAATTGCAACAATAACAATTTTCAGAACTGATGGCTGACATCATGTGGGCAATTTTACACAATATAGTGTGTGTGTGTGTGTGTGTGTGTGTGTCAGCTGAGGGATGCGGGGAAAGGGATTTGTTTGGAAACATAGCAATAATAACTGAGGCTGGCATTTATACAGCCTAATCAAGCTATTGGACAAAAGCCTTTCACTAGGGTTTATCATTTAATGAGAACGAAAGGGCAGAACTCATTCAACTGCTAATTTCTGATGAGGGATTTTTTTGTGGTGTGAGTGTGCAGACTGGGCACGTGCACTGGAGCTCAGCAACCAAGAGGATGTTAAATTATTTAGCTAATAAATATATCTCAGCTTTAAGTGTTTCTTTTGTCGCATGCATCCGTCTCATCTGGTCATTCCCATTCTTTTTGAATGCTTGTATCCCTTGTTGATGGATGAAGCAATATTTTGGTTATTACATTTATTATGGGAGGAACATGTAGATGAGGTTAGCCATGGGGAGACCTGTGAGCACACATGGATAAAAGATTTACCAAAAAGAGAGTCCTACCCCCTCCCCACCCCCTCCAGTTCATACTAGAGGAGGGGTTCATAGCTCCTCTGATTCACATTGCAAATTGTGGATGCCACAGCAATAATCTATGTCCATGCTATAAGAGGAACACAAACCCATCATGCGCTCAGTTCACAAGCCTGCAGGTAGCCCAGGCAGCCAGTAGAGGGTGCCAGAGTGCAGAGACGGATCATTTTATCTCACTTACCCATTATTTTATCGGAGAGGCTGAGCCAGTTGTTGTCCAACCAATGTGGATTTTGATAACCCTGCTTTTGACAGCCGAGCTGGGACTTTAACTCAAGGCCACAGGAGGTATAGCTGAAGCATAACAATGTATTTAGAGTTATCAGTCCTCTTTAGACACACCACAACACCTCTGCAACTGCATTCACACCTCATCCACAGACACTGAATTCACCTTCCCCAAACTGAAAACCCACCGCTCAACCACTAATATCCAGAGCTATTACTTTTGCATAGAACATTTTCAACTGTTTTCTAAAGCTCTGTTCAACGGAGAGAGAGACGGACACTGCCGCTCGGCACACTCTGCTTTGTATTCTGTCCAATTAAAGCTGAAATGAAAATATTCCAGGCTGTTGCACTTTGTGAAATGTCCATAAACTCAGAGTGTGACTCAGAGTCTTACATAATACATAGTTTAACAAACCTGAGCATAGGCTGCTTTACATTAGACGTTCCATTTAAATAAATGGGAAAAATAGAGATTTTTTTGAGTTATGGCTATGAATACTAAACATAACTAACTGAGAGCATAAAACAACAAAACGGAAAGGCTGTGGTGGACAGAATGGTCCGCCAGCCTCAAGGGAATTTCTAATCATGCCCTCGTTGAAAACAGAGTCATCTGGTTTTCTATCTACAGTCCATTATTGGCAATGGGAGGAGTCTCATGTGAATGGGAGGGGTTATGTGTGAGTGGGAGGAGTCACATGTGAATGAGGGGAGTCATTCAGGAGTCATTCAGGAGTCAGGGGTCAAATAAATTGCAAGGAGGTAATCCAGCCTACAGGCCACTATCACCGCCCAACCGCTTTCAGGTCTTTGAGCAATCAAAGGTGATAACACATGGCCTCTAAGTCCTGCTTCCATACTCCCCTTTATAAAACAGTCCTCCTTCTCTCTCTGCGCAGGATTGCTGCTCTGTGATGTCACAGCCTCCCCACAGGTAGCGGTCACACATATAACTCTTGGCGGTTATGTTCCCATGTCAATCACTCAATGCCTGCGATTTTGGTGGAACACTGATTAGTTCTCTATGCTTACCACCTATTTGCTCCCCTGGGTGCCTCTCTAAGTCTCACTCCTCCAGTGTGGACCTCCGCTGCTGACCGGTAATGACTCAACAGGGAGTCCCAATCTAATATACTCATACATGAAACTGGAAGTGTTACCACCAATTGCAAATGCACCTGTGTGTGATCACTAAAAGGTGACCACACCTGTGGACGTGTCCCTTTTTTGCCCCTTAGTGCCCAAAAACAGGGATGTTTTGCTGAATACGTTTTACCCAGACTCCCTGTGCGCACTGCTCTGTATGTACATTACTGCTTAAACACAGTCCAGGTAATGAGCTGTTTGTCACCGCTCTGATCGTCCTGTTAGCCCACAGCAAGATGGCCATTGCTCTGGCAGTGCTGCACTTCCCCCATTTCACTGCAGCTTGCCGATGGACAGGGCAGTGTGAAGTGCGGGGAAGCGATGTCATGACCCTGTCTTCTCCTGTTCATTTGGTCCCTGCACCACACATTTTCCCTCGCTGTTTCTATGGTGACCGTTGAGCTGGCAGCACCTTAAGGACCATTCTGGGTGTTTTCAGACCCCATCTTCCGTTTGAGTGCAGTTGTGTGCTTTCCTTTCCCCCTGGAAACCAACAAAGGCAGCAGCAGCAGAGCAAATCTTCAGGGTTAACAATAATCATGCAGCCTTTTTTTCTGTTTTATTTTCATTGAGCTCAAATATAATCTCAACTAATAATCTGAACAATAATCTAATCTAAACTATTGGTTTGAAGGTGATGAAATGTAATGAAAGTCTAATGAAATGTAGTTCATTCATGAAATGCAGTTATTTATTTATTTATTATTTTAGGAAAACCTTTTTGAAGGTGACTCGTGGTGCATTAGAACATAAAATGTTGAACCACAGCCGGGAAGTAAACAAGTACAAGTGCCTGTTGAGGACATACCACGCTATAAACAGCCGCGGGGCACTTTGAGTTTTTTGCAGTTTTATGATGACGTGTCCAGCCTGGGCTTTAGCAGGGGGTTCAAAATTTCATGATTATGCCACTAAGGTGTGTTGGGATCCAGATAATACCACGATTTCCATATTTTCAGAAATATCAAGGTCGGTCTCACTTAGCTGGCTGCAGGACACGATTCTTCATGTGCTTGGATTCGTACTAAAAGTAGACGCAGGTGTTCAGAGAGATTTGTGCATGGTGTGGCAAATACCTTTCATGACAAATGGGGCAGAAATAAGCTGCCATTTGCATTCTCTCTCATTTCTTCACAGTGAGACTCGTTGCAAGACAGGCAGAAAGGAGCATGAAACTCAAACTCTTTTTTTTGATATAGCCAAAAGCTCCTGGCACTGTCACGACACGGAACTCTTTGTATAATGACATGGCTGAGGGAGCACTGGGCCTCAGTGTAGATCAGCCTGGCTCAACCTGTCTAGCGCATTACAGGAGCTGACTCTGCCTAGCTATGCTGTCTTTGAAAGGTTCAGCCCGCACGTCAGGACACGGTCTTCATCATCATGGGAGCCAATCAAGGGTGGGCGTCTAACTGTGACATTTGAGTCACAGACAATATTCATGATTGGGCATCATATATGTTTTGTATAGTATTTGCACATGAGGTATATGCAATGAGCACGGCTGAGGTCTGAGGTCTCAAATCACCAATGGTTTGTGAAGGTGCAGCCTTGAAAACTTCAAACTGTTTCACAAAGGGTTTGAGATTGGCTCCCATTGTGATGTCACAAATGGGCTTAATTTGTGCATCCATCCTCCATAATGCTTGGGCAAGCTGTTCATGTTAGTTATGGCTGTTCTGTTCTGCATATTAATGCTTCAGAACTCACTTTACATTTTGAGGGGCTGTCAGCAAATCAGGGCTGTGGTTCATTGATATATGACATATGTCAAGCCCGCTTCAACAGCCAGCTCACTTTAATGAGAAAGCTTCAGGCAAAGAATGAATCCAATTTAAAATATGTATTGATGTTTTTTTTGTATTAAAATGAAAAACATTAATTTTGTATGTGTTCAGGGATGATTTGACATTAAAACTGAAATGGGCATAATTGGACTTTAATTGATGATCATCTACCTACTGAATCAGACTCATTTCCTGAATCATGTCATGCATCACTGAGGAATGTTATTAAATAAATACAAATAAGCACTGTATATGAAATCTTCTGAAAGTATAATAGAATAAGGTGATCCGGCTTCATTATGTGTTGCTCTGAGAGGCCAGGAGGGGTGGAGGGTGGAGCAGAGGGGGCTGCCCCTCCTGTTTAGCCGCTGTGTGTTGTTTTGGTTTCTTCATGCTGCCTGGGGAGACTTCAGGACCTTGGACAGCGACAGCCCCAAACAGGCAGATTCTTTCTTCATGCTGCCTGGGGAGACTTCAGGACCTTGGACAGCGACAGCCTCAAACAGGCAGATTCAACTCAGGTGTGATCCATCGCCTTAATTAGACCTTTTATAAAAGCACAACCCGCCAGGCTAGAAACACAGCTTTGGTTTATTTTGATTTGCAAACAGTCCAATTTCTTTTTTCATACATGGACAGGGCATCTTTTGGGTTGTGTTCTTGCACGGTAAGGTTTTATGTATATACGGCCAGTCTAGATTTTGAGCTGGCCATTTTTCCTTCAGTATGTTTTCCTGCCCCAGTTAAGGGAAATAAAATGTTTTTTTTTTTAACCACTCATCTAAAACAGTTTTCCCTTCCACTCAACACCTGACCCAGTGACTATGTGTACTGTTGTCTTTGCATTGCTATTGAGCTTGCCAAAGACTGTAGCTACCTGATTAGATGTCACCAACAGTGAGGAAGTCAGTGGTAGCGTTGTAAGTAAGGGGTTGGATTATTTTGATTGGTACACCTCCGTTTTGAATGAAGTAGTTGCAGAGACAGAGTAAACAGCTCTCCGCTTCACCTCTGATCTGTGTTTAATGACGGGGCAATCGCACAATGTCTTCCTCCTATGGATAGGAGCGTGCGGTTTCATTTTACCAACAAGTGGGAGGAGTTTCCATACAGTATCAGTGACTCCGTGATTTGGACCAATGAACGCAGTGAATGTGGAGTTAGAGGCATTTTTGATTGGTTCAAACAAGTGAATGATTGACAACGGAGTGCAGCTCCGCCCAAATGTGGTCAATGAAGCCTCATCACTTGTTGCTTCCTTTGAATTTATCTGTGAACCAGGTGAGGTGTATCCCTCACTCCTGGAGCTATCTATTTTTTAAGAGGAACAGAATTGCTATACTGAGAGCTTTGCATCCCCTTCCTTCCCTCTGAGGTTCCCAGGAATAGCCTTCAAGGAGGAGTAGCTGGAATTCGCATCATTGTCTCCGCAATGTCCAAGTGCATCATGTATCCAGCATGACGTTTTCCAAAAGCTCCGGCAATGATCAAGGAGCAGGAGAAGGTGCCGGAACAAATGCAAGTCCTTTCATGCGCTGGTGGTTTTATTTATCGATGATATGAAAGCAGAGTGATCTAAGCAGAACTCAGGCTGCCTTTGAACACCTGTGCTGTTTGTAAAGGTTTTCTTCCCCTTTCAGCAGCAGCATCAGTCCTATCCCATGATGCACCTGATGAGACTCCCTCCATATTGACCACGAGCCCTGTGACTTTTCAGGCATGGCCACAGAAAAGTTACAAAGAAGAGGAAAATGCTGCATTTTTAATGACTGGAATGAATCCTTGAGTAATTGTCCAGGTTAGGCTGACTCCTCCCCTCCTGTTCCACAAGCTCCAATCAGACTGTCCCAGGTTAGGCTGACTCCTCCCCTCCTGTTCCACAAGCTCCAATCAGACTGTCCCAGGTTAGGCTGACTCCTCCCCTCCTGTTCCACAAGCTCCAATCAGACTGTCCCACATTCGTTCACAGTGAGCATTCACCAATGGACCGAGGGAATACAGAGGACAATGGAAAAGCACACCAAAACATTTATGGCAACATGGGGACATGAGAAGTTACTCCACTGGCGCATCATAAGGAATCCACTTTAACCCTTGAAAATAGAGGGGCATGGGGTGGAGAATGCCCTGTTCAGACTCTGACCAAAAGCAGAATGAAATGTCAGTTTGAATGCCAGTCCCTTTTGAAAATGGATAAAGCAAGTGGTCTCCATCTGCCGACCTAAACCCTGTAGAGCTCCTTTCAGTAATCCTTTTTTGTTAATTTCCCAGGGTTTCAAGTGCTATGAGTCCAGAGCCGTACCTTTTTAAGAACGATGTTTGTAAAGAGCTATTCACTGCTGTGTGCTTTGGTTTCTATGGCGAGGCTAAAGCAGTCCATAGGAACCAATCACAGGACGCAGTAGATGAGTCTGACATTAATTTATAAATTGATGAACATGGGAGGGGGAGCTCTCAAGAGGCAGCCGAAAATTCAATACAGTATTTATGCGAAAGAAAAATAATTTAGAATTTGTGCACAGTGGACAAGTTGTTACACATGATGACCAGCAGAGGGTGGTCCCGTGACATGGAAAACATCTGTTTTCCAGTTGGTTAGAAAAAGCAGTGGAGGTAAAAGTGTTTCTAACCAGCTATCTAGCAGTTTCAGCAGTGAGCTAGGCTAGCTTGCCCCTTTCACTGCTCTGCCCTGTGGACTCCCAGTCTTTCAATATACTGACATGACAGAAGAGTAATTGTGGTCTGGTGGTTTCTGTGTGTGCAAATCTACAGAATTAGATTACTAGCTAGTTAAATTATATGGCATTTTAGTAAGAGTTCTAATTGCAAAATATATCATAAAATAAGTAATGCTCTTGAAGATAACTGAAAATTGACAGTAAACCTGCGTCTTATCTACGGGGCTTGACGGTAAACCCGGTGGCTCGGGTGAGATTCCAGGATAAGCTGGAGACTCTTTGGCCTCTGGGGACCATTAGATGGACGGAAGGCTTCAGAATGTCCGTGAATGGGGAGAGAGGAGGTTGGTGGCTGGAGTTTGAGGCTTTGTGAACCCTGAAATGGTTTGAGCCACATTGAGCTGTCAACTCGGTAGAGTTTCAGGTCTAATGATAAAGGTGAGAACTGTTTTTTAGCTGCACTCCTGAACTCCATGGAGTGTATCAGTGTTTGAGCTCTAGGTTTGTATTCATGATGTGCACTCCTGCACAGCGGAATGGCTGATCTTGGAGTTGGTTTCCCTCATCCATATCCCAACCTTATGCTGATGGCAGGCAGACTCTGGAATTCCACACTGTCTGGACTCCAGCAGTCATTCACCCTGATGGGGCACGGTAAAGGAAGAATTTCTGGGACTACTTTAGGTTACGCATATTCATGACGCGATGTGCTCAAAGATAGACTATGAAATCCCGGTGGTCGCATCCTTCACAAATTTTCACAAGATTCATGAGAATTCAATGTTACAGCATTGCTGGGAGAGAAAGAGGACGGTTTTTAATTGAAAAGTTCCGAAGCTGGGCAATCAGGTTTGCCTGTGCCTTCCGTGAATCTTTCTCTTCAGACTGCAGGATGCTGCCGTTTATGGTGGCAGTGTAGTGTAATGGCTGGGTTTGTAATTCGATTTTGCAGGTTCGGTTCTCTGGGAGGTTGCTTCCGTTGTACCCGTGGGCACAGTACCTCACGCGCATTGCTTCAGAAAAGCTCCAGCTACATACATGGAAAGAGTGTAAAAATGTACACTGTGTCAGGCTCTCAGACTGAGAACATCTCAAATAGAATAATACATACATTCCGAAACCTAAAATAATGTTAGACTCGATGAAATGCCAGACTCCAGAGAGCGTCCTGTGAAAGAATCTAACCCAAGCGTTTCGGACAGCGACCAGTATCCAAACAGCAGTGGAAAGCTGTTCACGTGATACTTCACAGGAGCCATGAAATGTCAGGATGATATCACCGAATTTGGTAACAGTGTGATGGCAGAAAGCTCAACAGTTACTTTTCAGCTCAGTGAAAAGTTAACCAGTCCAGGTACAGACTATCAAACGCATGTCTGTTACTTTAATTACAGCAAAAGTATTTTTAGATCGCATGTCTTCTTTTTATTTTACCCATAAGCAATTATCTCTGACTAATTCACAAACTAATTAAATCAACGTCAAACAAAGCGTTTGTTGTGTGTACTCACGGGAGCAGTCATAACTAGCAAATCAGCTCATTTAACTATTTATTGCGCATAAAGAAAACATACCATGTATGGAAATTTGGTAAAGGGAAAAATTATTTGCAACCCACAAGTGATTCAGCCGTTTATTTCATCATGGCTCTCATTGTACAGGATTCTATTACAGCAGACGATCGTTTTGGTGATGTAAATCACTGATTATGGATATGATACATTGTGCCTGAACGACTGTTAAAAGAGCAAATAATTTGAAGGAGGGGTTGGAAGAAAGCAAATGAAAACTAAACTTACATATTCTTTACAATTCACGCAATGATCACGGCGCAGAAACCCAGTCATCTTTAAGTACGAAACGTCAGATTTCAGTTTTACGGACACTGAAGTGTTAAACATTTTTTTCAAAGAATATTCCGGTCAGGTCTCGCATCGCCCACTCCTGAGTCTTGGTAATAGGGTGCGAGACAAATGACGCACGGGCGCACAATCACCTATAGCGCCCAAAAGCAGCGGTTTGGCTGTTCTTGTGTTACTTTTTGGACTAAGCTCCAGTCTTAGAAATGAAAACTTTTAGCTTGGGAAAGATCAATAGAAGTTGTGGAAGAAGTTAAGAGTGACTTACTGAAATGTTGGCATTGTTATATTTATCTTTTTAAACGGATTTAGCTAGTGCGGACGGCCATCTAATATGGGCAATCCACAGAATCTAACTGAGAAACGATACAAAAGGTAATGAACAATTTGGAAAAGGCAGAACGACAAATTTGTCTTGAACGACTTCATAGAAATGTATTGTCAAAGCTGTCAATGAGTGACGAGACTATGACTTTTGGACACATTTTCTTCATGTAGAACAAGACGGCTCGCTTATTTCAACATTTAAGAATAATGTCACTTGATGAAACGTTTCTTCCGAACCCAGTGATGGCAAACGTCCAGTCCTCCAATGATTCCTGGATTTACAAAAACCACACTCCCGCCGCCTCGGAGCACCTCGTGTGGTATCCCGGGATTATAATCGCCGCAGTCTATGGATTCATCATTCTCGTTGGACTGATCGGAAACATCACGCTTATCAAGACATTTTGCACGGTGACGTCTATGAGAACCGTTCCCAATCTGTTTATGTCTAGCCTGGCGCTGGGCGACCTGCTTCTACTGGTCACCTGCGCGCCGGTGGACGCCAGTCGGTATTTGTCAGACAAGTGGCTCTTCGGTAGAGTTGGCTGCAAACTAATTCCATTCATTCAGCTCACTTCGGTCGGAGTGTCCGTGTTCACTCTGACAGCACTATCCGCGGATAGGTAAGGACGCTGAGAGCACCTTATGTGCTGTGTTTTACACTCACGCACACTCACACCCACACACACACAAACACACCGCGAACATCCAGTTTATTTTATAATATCTGAATTTTTAGATGCTATTTTTTTTGTTGTTGCAATTTTAAGTGCTCCGTTCCTTCCGTCTTCTTACCTGTAGAACAGAAACACATTCTTTCAAAATATTTGATTATGATGAGGCAAAAAATCTAAACAATTTAAATTCACCAGTTTTTAATTTATATGAGTTAATAACTGCTCTCAGTTTCCCAACACGTTTGGCATTACATCACAATAAATCTACATTGCCTTATGAAATGATTTGTGAAATGAGTGAACGCTGTTCACTCAATGCACTGAATTCAAATGTAATAACATTTGGCTACATGTCCAATAATATCTGAAAATTGTCATGCAGGGACATGGGATATTAAGAGGGTTTATGTCTTAACATGAGTGTGTTTGTCTGTAATCCATTGGAATATACTACTGTTTACCTCCCATTGACTGCACAGATTAACGTAAAACGATTCCTCGTCCTGTGTCGCATTAACCCTCAAATGAGACACAAGACCTAGACGTGTGCTTCAGTAGACACAAGAAGTTACCTACATCTATATTGTCCGATTACCAGTAGTTTTTTTTTTTTTTTTTTAGTTTAATGTCAAGCACCTGTTGACAGAAATGAACTCTCAGGGTTATTGCCTGCGAAAGTGTCCCCCAGGCTCATAGGGACTCTGATTCGCCCCCAGTTTTGAGAAGAAAAAAATATATTGTATAAGCTTAAAAGTTGAGACCTTTTTCTCGCAGATTGGTCCTCCCACTGCTTGATTGATGGCTACATTTCATGTTTTTAAACTACATTTCATTTGATTATACTTGATTACGCAACATCAAGCTTGATGTGAAATTATTCGAAGATTTGAGCTTTAACTTGAGTCTGCCGCGCGAGAGAACCTTCGTAGTTTTCCATCTGAACTTCAGACGATATTCCATCTACAGCTTTGTATGCATCCAACATCTTTGTTTGGCGAACGGAGAAACATCAAAGTCAAAATCCTGAACTGCAATTCACGCGACATTTTCTCTGAATGAGTTTTATCTATGCATGAATGGGCACGAGGCTGCTACAGTGGCACCGGCCATACTACTGTTATTTTAAATGTTGAACACTGTCTATCACATCAAATTCAAGGTGTTCATTTATATGTACTACAGATTTTTTGCCGACTCCCCTTATTGCTATTACATAGTATTATCCGATTAAAGCGATCCATTCGAATTACATCAATGTCCGATTGCTTTTTGTTGTGCTTGCCCTCTGGAGCAATCTCTTTATGCAAATACAGCATGTTCACATAACAGTTCAGTCAATGGATATTGCACAGATATGAATCCATAACGCTAATTACTATTGCTATTGTTACGATAAATTTTAACTATATCATTACTTGCAAACCCGTACAAATGGTTTGGTCCATTTTAAACCACAATCTCGAGCTAAAGAAAAAAGCACAGAAAAAAGATGTGTGTTTTTAATGTTGCACATCAACATTTCTCTCTCTCTCTCTCTCTCTCTTGCTCTCCCCCCCCCCTCCCTCACTCACACACACGCACGCACACACACACACACACACACACACACACACACACACACACACACACACACACACACACACACACACACACACACACACACACACACACACACACACACACACACACACATTCACACATGACTCACTCTCGCTCGCTCAGACGCACACATTCACCGGAGCAAAGACCACCACATGTCCCAAGTGAACAGTGCTGAATAAAAAATGATTACTAGTACCTAATGAATATTCATCATCAATGAGAGGATCCTATCAGCTGTAATTTATTTCGTACCTGTGTCTTCGGTCATGAATACTAATTCTTAAGTCCTGCTACTTTTGCAGCCTGGTTTGATGGCCCTGGAGTTCAGTTTTACATGTGTCGGCAGGGCTGCTTTTTGATTTGATTTGACATTACATCAAGCAAAAGATATAGAATATATGTTGAAATGCCAAAGTAAACACATACCAGAAAATCACAAGACTGATTTCCATTGTTGTTCAGGTAAGAGAAGAGCTTCAAGCCATTAACAGGTGATACAGACAAACTGTATCACACATTCAATGACAATTACATAATGTTTTCAATCATAATCTCAAACACATAACGAGGCTCAATAACTGGTTAAGATGAAGCTCTGGCTGATACATTGAAAAGAGATCAGTCAGGGGTTTGATGCAAATCCAGAATATTACTGTGTTAAATACGTTCATATTTTGTTGAAACATACATTGTTGAACAAGACAATGATTGACAGTGGAGTGCAGCTCCACCCTAATGTGGTTCAATGAACATCGTTTATACCAACACTAGTTCCAGTTAACTCGAGAAATCAGGTTTTTTGCTCAACTGCCCAACCAAGGATGTAGAGCTGTAACTATACATAGTATACTGTATATTTATTTAACTATATAGCTAAGGGAATTGTTGCAAGTTTCACTCACTGTAATTCAGATAAGTTATGTACTAGCTGGGCATAAATATTTGTGTTGTTACAAAAGGCTGACAGATAGGTTTGAGTAGTAAGGCTTACTTCTGAACAAAACTGTGTGTCCAGACACTGTAGATGTATTCACAGTATTTTTGTGACATAGCAGCAACATCCTTCAACAAATGTTTCAGTGTTTCTGAGATGCTGTGAGACCTATTTGTATGAGCTGCCTTTTGATCGGATACCCTTTGCCAGCGTCCATGCCCTCATTTCCAAGCCACACGTTAAAAACTGAATATTCATCCTTCCTTTGGCTGTTCTATCCCAGTGAGATTTAACATCTATTTTTGATGAGAGAGAAGGTCAAGAGGTCAGCGAAATCACACACTTTCCAGTCTTTGATATCTTTCATTTGTGTATCAACTAGAACACATTAAATGTATTTCATGCATGTCACATGAACTTAATATGCAGGCAGACTGCTGCCAATTCAGGTGTAGAATATGTATATCCCTCATTTTTCTAATACAGTCTGTGATTGATTTTTGTTTCCCCCAAGAGAAATTAAAGAATCTAATGATTGTATAAATATTATTAATATATTCCAAGAGTGGAGGCCGGAGTGGTTATGTTTCCCCAAACATGGATGAAGAATTTTAAAAAGAAACCGTTAGCTGGAACTGGCTGAGCGCTAATTCTGTATGTGGCTGAGAACCAGCCCTGCCTTTGTCCCTGATTTAGCCCCGACAGAACTGAGAGTTGGAACCAGTCAATCACAGATCTGGTTAGTGTGTCTGTGAAGATCCATGTGTCGTTTGACGATCGTGCTTTGCTGTTGACCCTGGCGAACCATCGATGCGCATTCCTTGACAGCAAACGGGCCGGGACGTGTTCCAGTCGCTCTACTCCGTTTGACGAAAAACATCTGGGTGTGAAAAATGGACCAACGCTGATTCCCCTGCTTTACAATTTTAGCAGAATTCATGACTGTCTTTGTATGTACGGTTTCATTGTTCCTCCTTTGTTTTCAGATACAAAGCGATCGTGAGGCCGATGGACATACAGACGTCAAACGCTACGGGGAAAGTGTGCCTCAGGGCCGCGATGATCTGGGTATTCTCCATGACTCTGGCCATCCCCGAAGCCATCTTCTCCGACCTCCACTCTTTCAACGTTACCCAAACCAATGAGACTTTCATCACTTGTGCCCCCTACCCACACGCTGGGGACCTGCACCCTAAGATCCACTCCATGGCCTCCTTCCTCATATTCTACATCATCCCTCTCTCTATCATTTCCATATATTACTTCTTCATCGCCAGGAGCCTGCTCAGTAGTGCCAGCAACATACCTGTGGAAGGTAACATGCACGTCAGAAGACAGGTGCGTTGGATGTGGCTTAACCTCGAACCCCAGACACACAGTAAAATCTTCAGTGCTAAATCAACTGAGTACACTTTACTCCATCAGAGAACATTTAATCATGTGAAATGTGTTACAGTGAAATTAACACGAAACAAAAACGTGCTGCTACTAAGTGGTTGGGATGGTAATTTATAAATCTTAGGTTGTACGTTCACTTCTAACCCAGGGTGCTGAGGTTGTACCCTATAGCTAGTAACCTCACCCAAATTACTCCAGTAAATATCATGCTGTATGGATGTATTTGAAATGGATAGTATATGGATAGTGTAAAACTGTGAACTCTCTGGGTAAGCACAGAATGCCTGTGAATGTAGCAGGTAACTTCCCTCAGCTCCTCCCATCTCAGTATCTCCTGAGCACCCTCTTCCTCCATTTTATTTTCGTTGTTACTGTTGTGTCTCAACAGATTTTAATGCTTTTGCTGTAGTTTGAGAACTTTTTATGAATTAAGGGATTATCACAAGCCATATTTTTCCTCAAAATAGCATTATTTAACTCTCATACTTGTTGTTTAATTTGCATATGCCATAGTCAAATATGCTTAATGTCTTTTCTGAGAACATTTATTATAGTACATGAATTATGTAAGAGCAAAACTGCATATTCTCTCTCAAAGGACCCAATCAAACAAGGAATCTTCAATTTAAAACTTGAAAGGATTTCAAAGTAAATCTGGCCCTTCTCCTCTGCATTAAATTGCGCTCAGAAGCTCCAGTGTTCCACCAGAATGCTTATTCATTAATTATAAATAAAAATAATTCTGTGCTGCTCAGCTCAGCTGATTTCCATAACTCTTAGTAACCTTTTTCTGTTGGTTCATTTGTACATTTGTAGTACAAATTACACATTATGTTTACAGACAAGGCATACGTGAGTGTGCCAGTCTGGATGCAGAGGGCTGAAATGATGTATAATATCATAAAGCCTCCAGACTCTTAATGTTCATGGAAATCAATATCAGCTCTCCAGTCCCAATTGGTCCTGACAGTTTTGCTAGTTGATATTATCGCATCTTGTAGTTTGAAGATGGTGTTACACAATGGATCCTGAAAATGGACATGCCAGTAATTGAAATACAAAAAAACAGAAGTATGACTGTTGAATTTGATAACAATGTGGCAGTGTTATGCTTGGCTGTATATCCTTGTGACATTTACATTTTAAACCACAGGGGTGAATGATATAAAACATCAGGTGTGATTACATTAGGGGTTTCCAGGGTTAGGATTAGGGTTTTCAGGGTTAGGATTAGGGTTTTCAGGGTTAGGGTTAGGGTTTCTAGGGTTAGGGCTGGGGTTTCTGGGGTTAGGGTTTGGGTTTTCTAGGGTTAGGCCTGGGCTTAGGGTCAGGCTAGGGTTAGGGCCAGGGCTAGGCTAGGCCACTGGGGTTAGGGTTAGGGCTTTCTAGGCCAGGGTTGGGGTTTTCAGGCCAGGGGTTAGGGTTTAGGGCCAGGGTTAGGGTTGGGGCTCTAGGCCAGGCTCTAGGCCAGGCCAGGGTTCCAGGCCAGGGTTAGGGTTCTGGGGTTTCTAGGCTTAGGGTGAGGGCTTTGGTTAGGGGTTAGGGCCAGGGTTCTAGGTTAGGGTTGGGGTTTGTAGGGTTAGGGTTAGGGTTTCTGTAGGGCTAGGCTGGGGCTCTCAGGGTTTCAGGGTTGGCTTCCAGGCTGAGGCTCTCAAGGTTTCAGGGTTAGGCTTCTAGGCTAGGGCTGGGGTTTCCAGCTAGGCTAGGGCCTGGGCCAGGGCCAGGCTCGGCTAGGCTAGGCTGGAGCTCCCAGTAGGCCAGGGCTCCAGGCTGGGGCTCTAGGCCAGGCCAGGCTCGGGCCAGGCCAGGGCCTGTAGGGCCAGGGTTAGGGTTTCTAGGGTTAGGGCTTTCCAGTGTTAGGCTAGGGTTTGTAGGGCCAGGGTTAGGGCTCCGAGGGTTAGGGTTAGGGCCTTAGGCCAGGGCCAGGGTTGGGGTTTCTGGGGCTTAGGGGCTTTCAGGGCTGGGGGCTGGGGTTTCTAGGGTTAGGGTTTCCAGGGTTGGGGCTCTAGGCTTTCCAGGCTGAGGCTCTCAAGGTTAGGCTGTTAGGGGGCTGGGGCTTCCAGCCAGGGTTAGGGGTTGGGGTTTCTAGGCCAGGCCAGGGTTAGGCTTAGGGGGCCAGGGCTCCGGCCAGGGTTAGGGTTTCAGGGTTAGGGCTGGGGTTTCCAGGCCAGGGCTAGGGTTTCCAGGGCTGAGGCTCTAGCCAGGGCTGGGGCTTGGCTCTGGGGCTCCAGCTAGGCTAGGGCCTGGGCCTTCCAGGGCTAGGCTCGGCTAGGGGTTAGGGCTGGAGTTGCCAGGCTAGGGCCCAGGCTGGGGCTTAGGCTAGGCCAGGCTCGGCCAGGCTTTTAGGCCAGGCTAGGGCTCGGGCCAGGGCCAGGGCCTGGGGTTTGGGCTTAGGGCCTGTAGGGCCAGGGCCAGGGCTCCGGGCCAGGGCCAGGGCCTTCCAGGGTTGGGCTCCGGCCAGGCCAGGGCCTGAGCTCTAGTGCTAGGCTAGGGCCTGTAGGGCCAGGGCTCTCCGGCCAGGCTAGGGCCTTCCAGGGCCAGGGCTCCAGGGCTGGGGCTCTGGGCTCCAGGGCTGGGGCTTCCAGGGCTGGGGTTTTAGGCTTCTAGGGTTAGGGTTGGGGCTCTGAGGATTGAGGTTCCAAGAGTTAGGCTTGAGGTTTCTAGGGTTAGGCTTGGGGTTCAGGGCCAGGCTAGGGTTTGTAGGGCCAGGGTTAGGGTTTCGAGGTTAGGGGTAGGGCTTTCTAGGCTAGGGTTGGGGAGTTTCCAGGGTTAGGTTAGGCTCTAGGTCTAGGGTTTCTAGGGTTAGGGTTTCCATGGCTAGGGTTAGGGTTAGGGTCTAGGGTTAGGGTTGGGGTTTCTAGAGTTAGGGTTAGGGTTTCCAGGGTTAGGGTTAGGGTTTCCAAGGTTGGGGTTTCAAGAGTTAGGGTTAGGGTTTCTAGGGTTAGGGTTTCCAGGGTTGGGGTTTCAAGAGTTAGGGTTGGGGTTTCTTGGGTTAGGGTTGGGGTCTCTAGGGTTAGGGATTCTAGGGTTAGGGTTAGGGTTTCCAGGGTTGGGGTTTGGGTTTCCAGGGTCGGGGTTTCAGGGTTTCCAGGGTTTCCAGGGTTAGGGTTTCTAGGGTTAGGGTTGGGGTTTCCAGGATTGAGGTTTCAAGAGTTAGGGTTGAGGTTTCTAGGGTTAGGGTTGGGGTTTTTCCAGGGTTAGGGTTAGGGTTTGTAGGGCTAGGGTTAGGGTTTCCGAGGTTAGGGTAGGGTTTTCTAGGGTTAGGGTTGGGGTTAGAGTTTCCAGGGTTAGGGTTAGGGTCTCTAGGCTTAGGGTTTCTAGGGTTAGGGTTTCCATGGCTAGGGTTAGGGTTAGGGTTTCTAGGGTTAGGGTTGGGGTTTCTAGAGTTAGGGTTAGGGTTTCCAGGTTAGGGTAGGGTTTCCAAGGTTGGGGTTTCAAGAGTTAGGGTTAGGGTTTCTAGGGTTAGGGTTTCCAGGGTTGGGGTTTCAAGAGTTAGGGTTAGGGATTCTAGGGTTGAGGTTTCAAGAGTTAGGGTTGACGTTTCTAGGGTAAGGGTTAGGGTTTCCAGGGTTAGGGCTAGGGTTTGTAGGGCTAGGGTTAGGGTTTCCGGGGTTAGGGTTAGGGTTTCTAGGTTGGGTTAGGCTTCAGGCTTAAGGTTAGGGTTTCTAGGGTTAGGGTTAGGGTTTCCAGGGTTGGGGTTTCAAGATTTAGGGTTAGGGTTTCTAGGGTTAGGGTTGGGGTTTCTAGGGTTAGGGTTAGGGTTTCCAGGTTTAGGCTAAGGGTTTTCAGGGGTAGGGTTTCTTGGGTTAGGGTTGGGGTTTCCAGGGTTAGGGTTAGGGTTTACAGGGTTGGGGTTTCAAGAGTTAGGGTTAGGGTTTCTAGGGTTAGGGTTAGAGTTTCCAGGGTTGGGGTTTCAAGAGTTAGGGTTGGGGTTTCTAGGGTTGAGGTTTCAAGAGTTAGGGTTGAGGTTTCTAGGGTAGGGTTAGGGTTTCCAGGGTTAGGGTTAGGGCTAGGGTTAGGGTTTCCTGGGGTTAGGGTTAGGTTAGGGTTTCTAGGGTTAGGGTTAGGGTTTCCAGGGTTGGGGTTTCAAGAGTTAGGGTTGGGGTTTCTAGGGTTGAGGTTTCAAGAGTTAGGGTTGAGGTTTCTAGGGTAAGGGTTAGGGTTTCCAGGGTTAGGGTTAGGGCTAGGGTTAGGGTTTCTCTGGGGTTAGGGTTAAGGTTAGGGTTTCAAGAGTTAGGGTTAGGGTTTCTAGGGTTAGGGTTAGGGTTTCCAGGGTTGGGGTTTCAAGAGTTAGGGTTGGGGTTTCTAGGGTTGAGGTTTCAAGAGTTAGGGTTGAGGTTTCTAGGGTAAGGGTTAGGGTTTCCAGGGTTAGGGTTAGGGCTAGGGTTAGGGTTTCCTGGGGTTAGGGTTAGGGTTAGGGTTTCTAGGGTTAGGGTTTCCAGGGTTGGGGTTTCTAGGGTTAGGGTTAGGGTTTCCAGGGTTGAGGTTTCAAGAGTTAGGGTTGAGGTTTCTAGGGAAGGGTTAGGGTTTCCAGGGTTAGGGTTAGGGCTAGGGTTAGGGTTTCCTGGGGTTAGGGTTAGGGTTAGGGTTTCTAGGGTTAGGGTTAGGGTTTCCAGGATTAGGGTTAGGGTTTCTAGGGTAAGGGTTAGGGTTTCAGGGTTAGGGTTAGTGTTTCCAGGGCTAGGGTTAAGGTTTCTAAGGTTAGGGTTAGGGTTTCTAGGGTTAGGGTTAGAGTTAGGATTTGTAGGGTTGAGGTTTCTAGGGTTAGGGTTGGGGTTTCCAGGGTTGGGGTTTCAAGAGTTAGGTTAGGGTTAGGGTTTCTAGGGTTAGGGTTTCCAGTGTTGGGGTTTCAAGATTTAGGGTTAGGGCCTTCTAGGCCAGGCTTTTCTAGGCCAGGCTTGGGGCTTCTAGGCCAGGCCAGGCTCTAGGTTTAGGGTTAGGCCAGGCCAGGCCAAGGTTAGGCCAGGGTTAGGCTAGGGTTTCTAGGTTTAGGCCAGGCCAGGCCAGGCCAGGGTTTTCTAGGCCAGGCCAGGGTTTCTAGGTCTAGGGTTAGGGTTTCCTGGGTTATGGTTAGGGTTTTCTAGGGTTAGGGTTGGGGTTTCTAGGGTTAGGGTTAGGCTTTCCAGGGGTAGGTTTAGAGTTGGAAGAGACTCTTACTCTGCTCCTGTTGCGTCTCCCCTCGCAGATCGAGTCGAGGAAGAGGCTTGCGAAGATGGTCTTGGTGTTTGTGGGCCTCTTCGCAGTTTGTTGGCTGCCCAGCCATGTCATCTATCTGTACCGCTCCTACCACTACTCCGAGGTGGACACCTCTCTGCTGCACTTCGTCTCCAGCGTCTGTGCCCGGATCCTGGCCTTCACCAACTCCTGCGTCAACCCCTTCGCCCTCTACCTGCTGAGCAAGAGCTTCCAGAAGCAGTTCAACAAGCAGCTCTGCTGCTGCTGTCAGCCCTGCCCACCTCACCTCCAACATTCCAATAACCAGGCCCGAAGCACCATCCGCATGACATCACTCAAAACCACCAATCACTCGCTGGCCAGCTTCAGCCTCATCAACGGCAACAATGTGTGTCACGAGGGATATGTGTAGAACCATGGCCCTGGTTCCTGGTGCGTGAGGGCCGCAGTGCATGCTGGTTTTTGTAGTTCCTCAGCTGGTTCCTCAGCCCTAAATGATCAAGTAAAACTGGTGGTTCTTGCACCTTACCTGGATTTACTGGGGCTGAACTAGTGGTCAGACTTTACCTGAATACAAAAACCAGCATGCACCTTGGCTCTCCAGGGCCAGGAATGAGGACCTGAGACCTGTGGTGTTGTTGATCAGGATTGGGCCTTAAACCCTGGCATCACTCCCTCACATGGCTGCTCTGCAGTGTTCATTTCAGAGCAGCGAGAAACAGAACAAATTTTTAAAAAATTGTTTTTGTTCCAGACTTATCTAAATATACAGCTCTGGATGCATGTAAAAAAGAGACACACAATAGTGTTATAACTGACGGATTCTAGTGGTTCCAACATGATGAAGGGTGCAGTTTCTTTGCAAGGTTTGGGTTCACTCATAACGTTATAAGGCATGACACATGTCAATCATTACTTAAAGACTAACCTGTTTCCTGCAGACAGGAGGTCTGTCAAGATGACAATGCCGTCCTTTCACACAGAGCGGTGGTAGTTGCCCAACATCATGTCCTCCTCAGGCATTTATTTTCCAGTGTGGAATGATGCCTGAGACACCGATTTCCATTTCCACCAGCTATGAAACCCGCGTTTACGAGGTTAGAGTGTCTGAGTGGGAGTCGTGCTCCAGCCGTGCGCTCCCCCCATCAACACCCCACAGCTGCTAAAATTCACTCCAGATCATTGCTGCTCCCTGCCGAGGCCCCCTCTTCCTCAACTCTTCATCCTCAGTCACTCTTGTATCCGTCTGTCTCCTTTCATCTCGTAATGCAGTCATCCACTGGCAGATTGTCTCTGTCTGTCTGTCTTTGGCTCCCTGTTCTGCATTGTCTATTTTCATTATATTTCTGACCTTAGAGGGACTGTCTTCATTAACCATTGCCATTGTGTCTGCCCTGTGTTCCCTCCGTTTCTGGAATTCAAAATCCTTTCGTTAATTTCATTTTTTTATAAACTGTGATTTGAAACTCTCTTTGGTATGTTTTTTTCACTGTTACTCATGTTTTTCTTATTGTCTGTGATATTCATATAAAAGGTTGGAAAGGGATGGGGGAAATGGGATTTAAAGTTTGCGATAATTGGATACACAGACTGAATAAAAGTGCTTCTTTTGCACGCCACCCACCCATCTAAAAAGACTCCAGTGACTTGATTAAAACATATTTATGTATCACGTATCTTGATTTTATTCTGTATTGAACTTTCTGAAAAAATTTAAAAAGAAATGTCTGTTTTCTTGATTGTTGAATCCTACAGTAATTTTAAATTTCGTTTTGCTCCTGTTTGTCAGTATTTGTTTATTTATGTCCTGTGCTCTCTGCTGATCAGCCATGTCCAATCACACAGGCATATGGACATAAAAAAGATTAACAATGAATAATCCTACGATCAATGGACTTATTTAAAAAAAAATAATAATAATATGTGGAACATTAGGTCTTAAGTATAACATAGGTAGTGTGATATTGTAAAGTTCTGTGTAAATGTTTTGTTAATAGATTGGAAAGTTAATCTTGATACTTAAATGTGATGTTTGTGTGCTGTTTAAATTATGAATCATATCTCAGCTCTCTGTAAACACTTAGACGCATTTTTTGACAGATGTGTGTCTTTGCTCATTAAACAATGTTCAAGCGTTTTAAGTCCAGCCATTTAAAATCTGTTTGGATAATTAAAAAATCCACTTTGATTTTTTGTTTTTAAATGTTCTCTGTGAAGAACGGTCGGTTTCAGTTATATCGTCCCAGAGGTCTGGGAGATTGGTGGTAATTGCACAGGCCAGTCAGCATCAAGAGGGACGCTGAGCAAGCATGTATGCAAAGTATGCAACAGTGCAGATATGAGTACCTGAGTCTCAGAATGAGGACTGTCCTTTTAATGTAATGCTGGATTCATTAAACCACACAGACTTCATGTAAAGCTACTATTATTTTACCCTAGACAGATCAGATTTTGGCTGAGCCATTAATCTACTCTGTGTTCTAATAAGCAATATCTTAACAGTTTCCAGGAAAGATGGGCAGCCTATAGCCTAGCTGGCTGTGGTGTGTGATGGGGACCCAGAATGTTTCGTGCCTTAAGCCCCAATGAGGCCGCGACAAGATCAGTGCAGTGGTTGGGCCCATGAACGAGGCCCTGAACCCCGCCAGGGATTGGCCCCTGGTCAGTCCAATCATCTGGATTATCGACTGAAACAAAAGCTTCAGCTAAACATTTTAAAGAGAACTTTAAAGAACAAGAGGTCAAAACCGTGAATAAAACATTGCCAATCCTTGGATTTAGGTCTGATGAAGACCCTGAAATAAACCTACCAATCAGATACATGGTGATATAACATGTGGGCGTTACTATGTCAGAGTAGTGATCTCATGGGAATTACATTTGGACTCCTGTGCACCACGCAGCGTTTCAATCGAACACTCCCACAGAAAGGTGCAACGCGCTGCGTTTGAATCGAACACTCCCACAGAAAGGTGCAGCGCGCTGCGTTTGAAGTGGATCAGGTCACTTTGTGTGAGCGTTGCATGCACAGCATGTGTGTTTTTGTTTTATCTTTTACCTCACAGGCTCTAAAAGTACGAACAGGCAGAATTATTTATGGAGACTGTCAATCACTGCCACCTCGCTCTGACTGACATCCTGGTGTAATGGCATTCATTATCAAAAATAATTTAAAAATCCAAACCAAATTAGCAAGTCATCATAAATCAAATAATATTAATCTAAAATAATTAAAAAAAAAAAGCATTTTCTAATTTGCAAACTAGAAGCTGCTGTGTGAACACACTTGAATTTGCATTGCATGGTTTATACATTAACAGAGAAACATGACCAGCATTTTAAAAAGGCCTTGTAGCTCAGGGTTTGTCTCTTGTGTGATTGAACAGAAATGAATATTCATGATGTGAACAGAAAGCGTGCGCGATCAGCTGTGTGTTGCTAATGCACCTGAATCAAATCACCATCTAACTAAAGTGTGCCTAATCTAGCGTAATAAATGAATACAAATAAACCATCTAAGATTAAAAGAGTTTTCGTATTATTTCCTGAAAAATGGCCCTCTTGGAGAAGAAAAATATGTTTTTAATGCTGATAATAAACAACAGATATGTGACTATGAGTCTGTGAAAAACGCACAATCAGGCCATTTGATCTTCAGCCGAGTGTGACTGGATTAACACACCTCAGTGGGACTGAGCCGGGTGCTGAAGCATAAACAGACTCTCAGTCTCTCAGTCACTTTGTGCCATTTGGAGATTGAGAGGAGCCACCGGCCGGTTCTATACAGCGTTCTCACATCTGCGGATGGTACACGAATGGATTCCATTATTATTTTTCATTGTTATTCCATTTTCACACCTGTGTGATCTTTGTCATCCCCTGATTTGTGTAAAAAAATTGTGAAATATTATGCCTGTGAATAAAATGTTGTGAATGTTGTGTGCATGTTTGCTTTTTTTCCTGTTATTGATATACTTAACCTGTATCAACAGATTTTCCCACACAGTTTAAATGCATATAAATAATGAGGCATCATTTATTTGTTTTAATGTTTAATAAACATGGATGGATAACACTTACAGTAGCTGGAGCAAACATGTAAAAACAGACTTGGAAAAGAAAAGGACCAATATCGTTTGTTCTGGGTCCAGTCCAGCCTTTTGTCTTTTGGTCTGTAGAAATACATTAGTGACATACATCTCTAAATGTATCTTGGGTAATAATGTATGGTATATGTGAGTGGCAATGTACTAACTGCACCAGTAACAAAAGCTTATTATAGAGTAATTACACTGCAGGCAATATGGAACAAGAGTTAATTACTCAGGTATAAGTTGTATAACACGTGTTATTACACTATTTGAAAACAAATAAAATTCCCTGCCTTTTTGTTACATTTGAAACTAACATAATGATTATTAATTGTGTTTACTTAATGGTTATTGACATTAACTGATAAGTAACATTTATTTCCTAAGATCAGCACACAGTTCAAACATGAACTTGAGACAAAACTTTACAGCAATCTTCACGTCATGAGGGAGGGGAGTTTGGGCAGGAGCAGATTTAGGAGGATAAAGCTTTAGAGTTCAAAATGCTTCGGATGGAGTTTGTTGGTGAACTACAGGTCAGATAGAATATTAAAACGAGCCGAGTTCGGCTTCCTGCTGACAAACTCTGTTCCACCAGTTACATACGTCATGCATATCAGTATCAAAGGTTTCAGGTGATCATTGTGGATGTTTGAAGATTTCCCGTGAGGTCACCTGATTCATCGGAAACCTCTTGGGTCTTTTCAGTATACCTATCAACTGATCCCTGTCAACTAACTAACCAAATTTCATATTCCATTATTAACTAAAATTTCATATTAGTTGAATCTGAAATTTGTTTAGTTAGTTGACAGGGATCAGGTGATGGGTATACTGAAAAGACCCAAGAGATTTCAGGTGAAAATGATGAGGTTCAGATTAATCCATTTGGACTAAAGCAACAAAGCAAAACATAATGCTCTTCAACCAGAAAACCGACTGCACTTTTGAAGTCTTCACAAACCTTACAGACTGTTAGTAAAGTATAGGAAAATTCTCAAAATGAGTAAAACAACCATGTTGTTAACGAAGAGACGGATCCCATGTTCGCAGTTGCAGACAGATACTTTACTTACACAGCCGGGCAGGGTAACACAAGCATGGAGCACAATGTTCAAAGATTACGTTGTGTGG